>JARDXD010000817.1:0-13674 GCA_029218145.1 Aphanocladium album
CCCCCCCCCCTTCCTGAACTATTGCCCTCTCTTTCGATTTAAATTCTTACTTGAAACAACGGGTAGAGACAAGGGTTGCCTTTTCCGTTCATATCCTTGCGAATTATTTTCTGATCGGAACACTTCGGATGGAACATCAACTAGTTCTCCGAAACAGCCCACGAGTCGGCGGTGCCCCTCCCATCACCTCAAAAACCTGGGCCGCCACTCCGCGATTGGCACGGACCTCGCATGGCCAGTGATGAGCAACTCAGCAACACAGACACCTTCCACCGCGAGAGCTCCCAGTCTATCCTTGCTAGGGTATTTGAGAATTTGTTTTTTATACTTTTTTTTTTAGCCCCCATGATACAATGCAACCCGCAGAATTGTTTCGTGCGGCTCCGCGGTGCCGACCCCCACCACCATTCCTGTTGTTTCGTTCTCTCTCCAACGTCTTCATTGGACGATTGCCAAGCAACTCGGCTCTCGCAAGGGGGGAAAGTATCTGGCACCGATCGGTCCGTCTGCCCGTCGCACTTCGCTGCAGAAACTGGGTAATAATAAACCAGATGTTTGAGGCCGAATTGCGAAAACTAATGCGCCACTTCATTGCAGCCGCATTTCGTTTCCCTCGTGTTGGAGGTCTACAATGCGGCGTCCAGAGCCTCAAGCGTCCCTCTTTTTTTCGCGTGCAGTCGCTCTTATCCCGAGCCAAGACACGGCACGACGCTCTTGGTAGTGTGCCCGCATCTGCATGTTTCTAATGACTGCGTCTTTCGCACTCTCCACATTACGAAAGGCTCAGCGGAACCTAAAACTAGACTCGTCTTGCAAGCATGGGCTGATAAACGATCTCCTTGTTGGATTGCTTCTCGGCTCGTGTGAGCCGAGCTCTCTGACACGAGTAGTAATATTGTAACTCAATAGAGTTTCATCTCAGCGACATCATCGTGACGTTCTCCTCCGCCGAGTCGGCAACTCGGCTCATAAGCCTCTTGATGCCGTGGCCAATGCTTAAGCTTATTTCTCACAAACAAATGAGACAAAACTCGTGAGAATGTGTCAAGGGCGTGTGCATACACAATTTATCCCCAATTATTTTATTTATCCAAACAAGCTTATAGCTGCAGACACTTGCAGGGAGAGGAGCGCTTCCAGAGCAACGTTTCTGGTCGCCCTTATCTGGTTGAGGACTAACACGCACGTTTTTCTTACACCATCGGCCGTCCACCTGCCCCAACCACGAATGCGACCGGGGGCGGGCCAGACCCTGGAGAGAGAGCGTGACAGCAGGCCTGCTCTCGCGATACGTGTATGTAGTGACTGGCCTGAACCCCCAGCATCTGCGCTAGCAGCAATGTGCAGGACGCTTGCGGGAGGAGGCTCTCGCGATCCATGGCTGGGCGTTGGCCCGAGCTCGCCAGAGCGGGTACGGATATTACTCTCCTCTTCGTAATGGCGCCGCTGGCCTAAACCTCTTCGCAACCGGCTCCACGGACTGGAAAAGAGACGCATTACTATTTCAAGCGTCTGCGGAGCCGCTGCAGTCAAAATCGGATCCGGAAGGTGTCTTTGCCAGTCCTCATCAATTCTTCTCTAGTTGCGCTCCCCTGCAGTGCTTCTTATTTGATTGACATGTGGTTGGCGGCGGCGGCGGCGGTCGCGAAGCCGCTTTTACCGGCCCGTCATCACTAGCTTGGATAGATCGCTCCGGGCCGGCGCATCGGGCAGGGTTCACTGTTTACTCCTTTCAACACCGATGCTGGGGCTCGAAGCTCCTTCCTCAAATTGAACGAACGCAGGGAAGAAAAAAAAAAGTTGGATTCTCTTACGTGTCTCAAGACATTCCTGCGAGAGCTATATTGAATCTAGAGTAATGCTCATGGGCCGCAAGTGGAGAGTCCGCGTTCGTATCTACCAGTCACCAGCAAATATAATTTTACACAGCTGCTATTGGTGGCGCGGAATTCGTCCGTGAACCGAGTTCAGTGAGATGCATGTACGCCTCTACTGTGCATGAGAACTGGCCAGCGTTTGTGGGTGGCGGCATATGGCGCATCTTACCTTGGCCTCGACGCCCTGCTGTATGAACAGCCACTGCTTCGCCATGACAAAATATTTCCGCACAGCTTCTAGTTGACACACATTCCTATCGAATGCACCCTTTCGTAGTATTCTTCGTTTATTAAAGACCCTTGTCTCGGGCCGCTGCACAGTGACGAGGAGGCGGCACAACGGGGATGGATATAACCCCTGCTCCTGCACGAATCCCATATTCGCATGCAGCGACATCATATCAGCATCCCTAGCCTTGGTCCACCTGAGAAAACCAAGCCTGCAAGCAAGCTCTCTTCGCTGGCTATCGTCGGCCACCGACTTCCGTCCCGCAAACTCGCTGCAGGTGCTCAACAGGTAGGGAGGCTGCTTGCCTGCTTGGAAGCTGCCACTGCACGCCCCCAAGCTGCCCATTCGTCCAGTCTTTTCCACGCGGCAATATCCATTGGATCGGGATTGAACGTTGCAGACGCTTCCTCGCGCGGTTTCTGCCAACCAAGCTGAATAGGGCAACCATCGTGGTGGCTGTGCAAAGACGAATAGTGTGTTCCCACCCTCTCTCTCTCCCCCACAACGAAATCGCGCGACAGCCTGCCATTCCGATTTTGCCGTGCCGAGCCAACCATGGTCTTCTTCATATACACAGCGGCCGGGGGGGGAGTACCTTGGAGAAGCGAGGGCCGGAGAAGAAGACACGGTGAATTTGAACCAGGCCGAAACGTGGCAGGCTGACCAGGGATGGCCTGAGATTGCTGCGCAGACGAGGCGTGCTTGCGAAGCCGTGGGAGCCGGCACACCGTCATGCACGTCGACGACAACGGGTCTCCTTTGCGATGTTGGTACCAGAGCCCACAAGCCTCGTCTGGGACAAATCGTCTTGCAGATAATTCGTAGTGGTCATCTGAATTGGTGAGCAAGTCTGGGCCCTCGGCGTTGGGATCTACTTTCGGTATCTCTCCACCACGGATTCTGCCTTATTCCAGTTATACATACATACATGGTCTCTTGTGAAAGAAATGGAGCAGAATATCTGGTAGCCAATTCTTGCCTCCATGTCCAGAACTGTACTGACCATCAGGCAGCAGTTTAAAGACCGCGCTCTGTGTGATCCATCATCTCGCTTTGTCTTACAAAGCTTCTCCGTTAAGCTTACACCCTCCTCAAACGCGCGATCATCAGATCATCCATTGCCGTAATTTTCCCTTCCAACCAGTAGCCTTGGCTTGCCGAACGCCGAGTTTAGCTTGCCGACCCTCCCCCGTTGACGGTCGTGTGCGTCTTACGCGCAGCGTGGTGCTTCTCGACGGCGCAGCAGTCTTGCACGTCTCTTAGCTCTTACCAGCCGCGTCCGTTCGTTTCGATGCTGTCCTCAGGTCCTAGCTTCGGCTCAACGCACCCGAAAGGAGCAAACTCGGTGATGAGGCCGCCCCCCTCCCCTGTATCTTGGATCAAGCGTCCCCGCCAATTACCACCTAAACATGCCTGCACCTCACGTTTTTTATGCTCCTTTTGACCCTTTCTTTCTCGTAATGGGCAATGGAGACGCTGGGCCATGGTCATCTCGCGTCGTTAGCCTTGCCGTCCCAACCGATCCCGGTCCACACCAAAAGTCACCCTCCTTCTCCAGAAAAAAAAAGTCCCCGTTCTGCATGCATTCGGGAGGGGGTGCGTCTTCGCCCTTTGGTTAGAGGGCCCCCCTGGCAATAAGCAAGGATGCCGCCATTGGTGCCGTGCTTCCGGACACAAGCAGGCTGGGGTGAAGGGGGAAAGAAAAGTACCTTAACGGTATGCTTTATGCTTATTGTGGGCGAAGCAAAAAGTTGCCTGTTTGGAAAGTGAGCTCCACAGCCATGGTAACGCTACAGAGAAGCTGGTGGCTGCAGTATGGAATGCTGTAATTAAATCTTGAAAAATGAATTCAAATTTCAGCTTGCATAAAGCAATATAAGGGTACATAAGCGACGGCCAGGAGAGAATTCGTAAGTCGTACTGTAGAACTTTATGCTGCCTTTGCGTCTTGTTCAACTTGGACAGCCTCGAAGCTACCAACTGTGTGAAAAGACCTAGGCCAAAACTCGCCAGTGATTGCATCTTCACTCCCTGCTCGTAGGACTGAAAACGGTATTCTTCTGCCAAAATCCAGTAAAGACATGCCAGCAGTGGAGAAATGCTGAGCTACGTCGCCATTCTTGAGACCTGCCTGTGCAGCTCTGGAACCAGGCAGCAGGCCTTCAACAACATGAGAACGCAGGGACTTGGAGTCGAAGCCAAGCTCAAACGTCTCTTGATCCACAGTCTTCAAAGTAAAGAGATTATTTGCCACAGGAAACGTAAAATTGGTACTCAGCTCAAGAATACCGCCTAGAAGCAATGTCTGATACTGCTTGTCAACGACTTCCTTGCCGAGCAATTGGTATAGCAGATCCAGCCACGTAGAAGCCGTCGCTGGACTGCCAGCGCGGTTTGCTCGTGTTATAGACATTACTACATCGTCGATTGGATTCTGCCTTTCTGGGAAGATGGAAGCCTGGCGGAGCAGAGCATCAATCAACAGCAGATAGACGAATCCTCGCATGTATGGCGTCCACGCTGCCCTCGGATCGCCGTAGTAATTCGTTTCCGTCTCGCGAAGAGGGACGTCAATCAGTGGATTTGTATAGTAAGCGCAGAGAAACTTGTTCAACACTTGGCGAAAGTATTCTGCTCCTCTGAAGCCAGCACGCACAGGGAGAAATAGGGCGTAGAACTGCGCGATACCTGTCTCCAAATTAGCAGTTGCACTCGAATGCGCACACTCTGCCGGGTCGGCTACCTTCTATGTACCACATATTTGGGCATTCACCAGGGTTGTTTCCCATATATAGCCAATTATGCGTCAACTCGTGCGTAAGAAGGCTGATCAGGTCAGCATCGCCAACTGGGCCCCTCTCATCGCTATATTGAAGCAACAGAGACGAAGCAAAATTATGACCGCTCGTTCCTTTCCGCGCCTTTCGAACAAAGATGCCATACACTTCCAGCTCATCTTCAAACGTCCCATACGCATACGGAACCATGTGCTTGCTAAACTGCTTCACCGGCTGCAAAAACTCTGGCAAGTCCCCAAACCAGTAAACCATAGACACTCCGGAGCCGTGCTCCTCTCGCGCGCTGCGCATCGGCCCAACCATGAAGAGCGAGTCCAAGAGGAGCGGCAGAGGACCCTCCTTCTCCGTCGGCCCGGGTCCCTCGCCGTAGCTCCAGCAGGCCCCCGCGCCGGCCGGCACGCGCGTCAGGTCCCAAGCCACCGAGAAGCGAAAGCGCTCGTGCCGCGGCACCCTCGGCAGGAACCAGCCGCCGCAGCCCAAAAGGCCGCCTTGGTCGCGGCAGAGGTCGAAGCGCACCCCGGCGCCGGCGACGGCGTTGTCGACCGCGCGCGGGCGAACCTCTAGCTGGAGGGTGACCGGGCCGACGGCGTCACGCCCGAGCGTCCAGACGCTGCTGCTGCTGGATGATGCGGAGCTGCTGTGAGGGGCCGGCGGCGGCGATAGAGGCAAAGGCCCCGCGTCGTCTTTTGCGCAGAGGTTCTCGCTGGTGTACGGGTGCGTGGCTGTGCCGTGGACGTCGGCCGCGAATTCGCACAGCACGTCCTGCGCGTTGACGGCCGGCGTGTCTAGTCGCAGCGACACGGAGAGATGAGAGATGCCGTCGCGGTCGCAGCGGGGCTGGATGAGAATGTCATACTTTGGCAAAGCCATGCTGGCTATTTGCATCAGTTGCAAATATCGCGTTCCCGCTGATGATGTTGTCTTGGTCAAGCCACCATGCACGTTGGCAATGAGGGATGCATGAGGGCCTTGTTAGCTTACGTAGCCTCGTCGCAGGTCTAGATATGCCAAAGCCGTTTCCAGCTCTTCATCACTCAATACACTCATTTAGCCAATGTATACTGCTGTAGTATTCTATCATTGATCTGTAATTAGAATGGCCATTGAAACAACGCGAAGCAGCATTTATGGATGCCTGTGTACATCATTTAGCCACCAAGTTCGCTAGGAGAATACATGTACATTGTCGCCTTTCGGCATAGTCTATCCTTTACAATGTTAATTACAGTATAAATACATCATGTTACATCAGATTCGTCAGTCTAATCCAAAACACGTCGACGCAGCCTGGGAGAGCAAGCGAGGTCTGCTAGTCCGATCGCACGCCATCTGCGAAGCCAGGTCGTCATCATGATACCGAGCCAGGCTCAAATATATGACCAGTCAATATTACTCAAGCGGCAGTGGATTTCGTGTCTACTTCCATATTTGGGTAGCGTTGACAATGGTGGTTGCACAGACAAAGAATCCAAAAAACTACGTGGTTTTGGTCCCGGAAGTCTTCGACTGTGTAGCCGAAGAAGCCACGGAAGCGTTCCCGAGCAGGCAGCACTAGACGAGCACAGCATCATGGAAGCGCTCTGCCAATGTGTCATGACGTATCACGAGACACCACCACGAATTTCGGCGACGAACTGGTCATGGTACACAAAACACACAAGCTTTCGGGTCGCTGCTTAGCAATCGCAGCGCTCGAAATGGCGCGGGAAGGGTACCACATCGCGAACATTGGTTACGCCGGTGAGGTAGCTGAGAAGCCTATCGAAGCCGAGGCCAAAGCCGCCGTGGGGTGGGCAGCCCCATCGCCGCAGGTCCACGTACCAGCCGAGATTGTTGTTCCCAGGCTGGCGAGGATTGGGTACGGGTAGTCCGTGTAACCTCATGCTCTCTTCTAGCTCAGGCAAGCGATGCTCGCGCATGGAGCCTCCCGCAAGTTCGCCGAGGCCAGGGACAAGGAGATCGAAACAGTCAACGGTCTGACCCTGGGCCGGTGAGTCGATTGATTTGAGCATGTAGAAAGCCTTAATTTCGCGAGGATACTGTGTGATGAAGATGGGAAGGTAGGCATTGCTTCCCTCGTCGTAGCCCACCTTTTCCGCGAGATACTTTTCGTGCTCCGACTGAAGTCCAGCTCCCCATACGGGCTTGTGCTCGAATTGACCGGCTACTGGTTGCAGCATCTCAATGGCTTCGGTGTATGTCAGCCTTGGCCAAGTTCTCGCCGCCATCATGCCGTTCCACCGGCGGGTAAGAATCTCGGCACTCTCAAGGTCCTCAAAGGCCAACTTCTCAGCAGGTTCCTTGGCGTCTACTCTGTTGTGCTCGAGTTCTTTGGCCGCGCGAAGCTGCTTCAGACCGGTGGCGAGTGACACGAGCATACGCTGAGCGAGGTTCATGACATCATCCATGTTATTCACAAAGCTCATTTCAGCCTCGAGCATCTGAAATTCGCTCAGATGACGAGATGTATCGCTTTTTTCAGCTCTAAAGGTGGGGGATAGCGTCCACACATCGCCAAGCGCCTGAGCCAAGGATTCGAGATGCAGCTGCGTCGACACAGTGAGGTATTTGGGATCTCTGAAGAAGTGACCCTTGCCGCCAGCCTGCACCATGAAGGCCTCCCCAGCGCCTTCGCAGTCTGACGAGGTAATGATGGGTGGGTGTGTCTGCTGAAATTGCTCACGGAAAAAGAACTGCGTCAAGAGGGCGGTGGCGTCTGAACGGAAACGCAGGAGGGTGCTATTCAGCGGGGTGCGAGATCGGAGGTGTGAGATTGCCCGCAAACTTTCGGGAGTTTGGTATTTGTTTTGAATTGGATATGTCTGGAGGACGAAATGAGTAAGGACTACGGGGAACGAGGTGAAGCGCGAGAATTCCGTACCTGAGGATTTGAGGGGCCGAGTATGTCGACATGGCGAACCTGTAGCTCATGTGCAGCAGTCTCATCGGAGGAAGATGCTGGGTCTTGCTTGGCCGCTGACGCGTCTTTCCATGTTCCAAGAAAACGGACGGCAGATCCTGGCCGTATGCTGTGTTGTCTGGGTTAGCGGACAGTTTCGGCGGCAGTTGAATGGGGAAACGAACTCTAATGCAAGCGATTTATCAACAACAGCCTGAACAGGACGCATAGAGGAGCCATCTGTTACATCCACGAAGCGAACTCCGGCACTTTTCCTGACCGACCTCACCCACCCACTGACTTGGACGTCCGAGACATGTTGGGATGACTGGAATTCTTTGAGATCTGCGATGGTCTTGACACCGCCATGGCTGTCTCCTTGGATGGAGACTGAGTATGTTCGCCGGGCGGCGGCATATCGCCGCCATCGAGGCCCGCGTAGAGCGCGTGCTGCAAACATGGCAGAGCTCACAGCCTTTGGAGGACGCGATATGGCATGAACTGGGTGAGTCTGTGTCAGGGGGTCTGCGTGCCCTGGAAAGGTTGAAGAGCAATTGGTGGCGCGCGGCGGGATGGGTCAGAATCAAGAGGCAGCCTATGAAGATAAAACTGAAGTGCAAAGGTGCGAAGGATGGTCACTGCGATGACTCGTGGACGTCAATGAATGTCGTGGAGATTGAATCTGTCGTCGACCGGGATGAGGAAAAATGGTGATTCCGGTGGATGCCTTGGGCTGGGCTACCACATTAGGAAGGGGCTATGGTGCTATTATGGCGGGTAGCGGGGAGTCGTTTGGCGCCAGTACAGCGGCGTCGGGCGCTATAGCCACTAGGGATATAGGAGGCATGCCGCTGTATTCTGGTGATGCCTCACCGAAACTAGCGTTGGTTAGGTAATAGGCATGAGAGTACGGTAGGTAGGTAGGTAGGCATGCAGACATGGCCAGCGGGACAAGCCGCAACAGAGTGATTGATGGCAGCCAGCCTCGCAAAGCTTACACTTGAATCAGTTTCAGCTATTTATTGCAGAGTTTTTCAATTTGGCGGTGGCTTGCGGGTGTGTTTTACCGGTTTGCGAGCAGTTCCATCACTGTCCCTTACCTTGGTACCCATTAGGTACTTACAGGGCCTGCACCAACTTACAGCAGTGCTTCCGCCAGCATTAGCACTGCAATTCGCTGCGGTGGCTGCGGCTGCGGCCTGCAGGTACCAACAGCCAAAATGCGCTGTGGCTGCTGCTGGAGTCTGTTTTAGTGGTCCCTCCTGCATTGGAGATGGGCTGCCTGGCGCTAGAGGGCATCTGCCAGCATTTATCGGCCTCGCTTCTACCAGCCTGCTGGTCGTCGAGAGACGTGTCTGGCTTCGTCGTCTCGCTGCTTCTCTTGCCATCAAAGAGGTAGCTTTTTCATACCACAAACGACCCTGGTCTTGCTGCCTCTTGCTCGTTTGCCTCTCCTTGTCCACCGTGACGAAAAGCAGGCTCCCCGTCTACCCGTCGCTACGCTCTTCCAATCTTGCGCTCGATGAGGCATACCAGTAGGCATTCTCGTACCAAATATCCATTCTTCTGCTAAATCATTCTCTGCTAGTTGCCAGCTGACCGTCATGGGTGGCCGCCCAAGCCAAGCAGGGCTGCACACCAAACGCCGTCCACGTCGATCCAACCTGACAAGCGTGCAGGCTGTCCACAACGCCCAATAACCTTCACAGCCGACTTGGGTCATCGGCTCGCGTATACTTACGTGCGATATTAGCAAACACTGCTTCCTCGGCTCGCCCACCCCCTCGACCATGGCACTTTCCAGTGGTCGCCGACGCAGGCAATTGTATTGCGGTGGCTCGGCTGCTGTCTCAGGCCGTCTCAGATCACTACTCGAATTAGCCCTCTTGCAACAGAGGCAAAGGGCTTCCTTGTCCGGGGCCGACAGAAAGCAACGTCCAGCATCCGCCTCTTCCCTACCTACCCTGCCGACACGGGTCCCCCCATGGGCTGCAGCCCCCAAAGAAAGACACTCACTCGCACTCACCCCCTCCACTTCCCGCTGGACCGCCTAATCTTGCCCGCGTGTTGGACAAGGCGAGATGATGTGCCACAGATCTCTCAAGGGTGCGGCTGGACCTGCAAGAAATGCCACCCTCCCTGTAGTCTTGACCACGGGTGGAGAGGCGAGGGAGTACCTTGCTCGCTCGTCTTGTCCCGGCCTGATCCTGCCCGGTCCGGCCACGACTTGACCCTAGCCCGCCCAGTGCCGGCCTAGGTGCCGCCGTATTTGGCAATATGCAGCGTCGCCGCCAACGCTATTCTGCGCTTCCGCCAGCTAGCCACGACTGTCTGAGATGATGCCAGCTTCAAGTCGTCCTCCAGTCAGATCTCGCAGCCATGCAGCCTCTGTCCACTGCCCTGCCTGCAGGGTGGGCTGCCCACCATGCCTGGTCGACGCCCCCCTCAATCACCACCTCTGCCTCCAGTGACCTATTGCATCCTCCTCAGTCCCGCCATCTTGGATGCCGGTGCTCTCGTGCGTCTGGACATCCCCAGTGTTTTGTCTCGCCGCTGAGACAGGCATTTACTTTCTGCTTCTTGTAAATGGCCATTTTGTGCATGTACAAGTACTGTATCTAGTCGAAGCCCTTCTCTCTGCTCGCATCGAGCCCTATCCCTGCCACGCTTCTAGCTCGCTTGTTCTCGGGTTGCTCCAAACATCCGGTGGACCATACTTGGCCCGTTTTTTGACTTATTGTGTTGCGCAGCACTATTCGTCTCTCTTCACTACTCGCTTCAAGTTGGCCTTGCTCTGGTTTGGCGCCATCGACTATACAATACATGGGCGCGCGACGCAAGTCACTACAAGGCTCACCGTACAGGCTATATAACGAGCTTGCTGTCCCGCTCTTCCTCGAACTACTTCTTCATGATTTTTCATCGCGGCTGTTAGGAAATCCCGTCAAACTCTGTGGCTGATTCGTTGCTGCACTTATACACACGCTGCAGCGACCCGTCAGAATGGTTTCCACCAAATCTGGGCGGGTTAAGCCGTCCGAAGTCGCTGCTGATACAAAGCGCAACTTCATTCCGCTGCTCAACGCCAGCTATGCCGACAGTTTCCCTCCCTACTCGGTTCTTTATAGACAACCTTGTCTGCAGCTGCCCATTAAGCGACGGATGTTGAGCACCCGTCCGCCCTTTTTTCGTGTTGAGCATGGCGATCCGGTCATGAGAGCCATATATTATGCTGCCATGGACACGCAAGAGAGCGAAAGCAGAGGCGGCCCTCGAGTTCGGATTCCGTTCATCTGTGCTGCCAATGAGCGCCGGCCGGGAGGCGACTGGGAGACTGGCTCAACGGGCTATGAGGAAAAGTTATGCAGGCGCAGCAATCTCTCTGCGACCCTGGCCACGCCACTCCCGCAGACTGGGGAAGAATCCAACTACCCAATTCCGCTCACAGGCGGCATATTTTCTGACGCAGTGGTTGTCTGCAGGGGACCCCATGACCGTTATGAAAAGCTAGACAGCTGGTACGACTTGCCAGTGCTTTCCATGCCGCCGACCCGTTGGCCGAAGCTCAAGGACAATGGGACTACCTACTCTTTTGCGGAGGAGCGCGAACAAATGAAGGACAAGATTCGGGGCGCTCTACGAATCTGTCTTTACAATGGTTATGACCGCGTCGTCGTTGGTGATTTTGGCTTGGGCAATGGCTATCGCAACCCACCACAACAGCTGGCCGAGATGTGGCGCGATATTCTCCTCTTCGACCCTGATCTGCGTGGCCAGTTTGCCTACGTCATGTTCATATTCGAAGATGCTACGCTGAATACGACCAAGAATATTGTCGAGGAGATGATCAAGAAGGAAAAGAAGACTAGCAGCAAATCCAAGGGCGACTTGAACTCGCTTCTGCGGCATGCACCACCCGATATGGTCATTTTTGAGAGGGTCTTTGACGTAGCCGAGATTCAGCGCGTCGTCAGCGAGCCAGACCCTCGGTACGGCCTCCAAATGATCACCAGCTGAGCCATGCTATACGTCGGGCTCGCTGCGACCGGGGTGTGCAAAAACGCCAACAAAAAAAAGGTGCGGTGCCACAGCATTCGAAAGCCAGTTTGTCCGACATATTGCGTGCATATGGCTCCAAGACATCGAGACCTCTCGGGTCTCCGCGTGGACAAGAGTCTATGAAACCTGCAGCAGCCGTGGTCGCCACCGACTTGAAGGCTTTATAGTGCTCACGTGTGCGTCTGTCGAACGGGGTGTGGAAGCTGAGCGCAGAGATGAGGCAAGACCTTGAGCACAGCTCCGGGGGTGTCTTGTCGAGGTGGCAAGGATTTCTCGCCTCAGCCCGCTTTCGTCGCTTTCATTCTTTTCGGTGTGTCAAGCCCAAGGCTGGCGTCCCACACGGTACCTTCCCCCGTCACCACCGATGTTGCAGCGTGTGCAACGCAGATGCGGCGAAAAGGAGGGTGGGAGGGGTGATCCTCTAGTGTGTTGTTCTAGAGGTACCTGGAAGCCATGAATGCAAAGACGCGAGGCTACAGCCTTGTGATTGTTTGAATCGCACGATGGATGTATTTTTTTTTCTTTCTCTTTGGACTGGGTCGGCTTTCTTTTCTTTCAATTTGCTATCACGTACAGTTGTATGTAACAAGAGCTCTACAGCGTCTTGTAACAGCGTCTCGGGTGGAACATTGTCTCTTGGAGTTGGGCGGGTAATAGAGAAACGGTTATCGCATACGGCTGGAGGCTTGCTATTTTTCCTTTTTTTTTTTCTTTATGACAGTTTTTTTTTTCTTATTACCCGTGTTAATGGAACCTTGTCATCACTTTCGCCTTACCCCTCTCGACTCTGTTGGGTGCCTGGTCGACTCATTCCCCCTTGTGCCCCCAGATCGCGCCCTAGCCGCTGGAGGATGAATAAAAGAGGGGATTTGCGGACTGCCATCCGCTATTACTTTCCTTCTTTTTGAGACTTTTTTCCATTTGTCAGAACTACGAGCGAGTGAGGAGTCATGTAGCCCTGTCTTTTTTAGATTGAGCTTGTTCCTCATTCGTCGCCCTCGTCTAGGATATTGCGATAATGTTTTAACAGCAGGGCTATTGTTTAGCCCAGCAGGCATGACAGGTTCAAGGACATCTAATCAAATACGGTAGAAGAAATCAGAATCGCAACAATTCCCCAAAAGCGCAAAATAAGTGAATGCATGTTTCATTTGCCTCCCCCCCCTCTCCTCCTCCTCCTACTCCTCCTCCACACAGGGTGGTAGTCCACTAGCGCCGCCCTTCTTCATTCCCCTCTTTATGGCTACCTATTAAACAGTTCTACCGTTTTATTTACCACGGAAAAAAAAAAACTCATCTCACATATCAGATGTATCTTTTTTTTTCCCGGGTCTCTCCACACGAATAACATACAGACCCGGAAACAAAAGAGAGAAACGCAGATCTCAGGGCTGCAGCATGCAAGCATGCAGTCTACAGGTCAACTTGGGTAAACATGGTTTTCTTTTGGGGGTGATGTGGCTGGCTGCCCGACGTCGATCCATTCAACGAGCAGAAAGCCACCAAACATCAAAACACGATCGAACGGCCTCTGTACAACTATGCCACATAGACACAGGAATGTTTTCTTAACAACACCACAGACCTCCTCTAGTCTAGGTATAAAGAAAGAAAGGAAAAATTCTCCTTCTTTCTCGCTCGTAAAGAGAAGGGGGCGGGGGGGAAAACAAACAGCAACAAACAAAGAGAAAAAAGTGGCGCGGAAGTTGTAGTTGCCCGACTGCGACATACAGAAACAAGCCCAGAATTTTTGGGGGGTGTGTGGGCTTCGTCGTCTGCAAGGGTTCGCCACACCGGTGAGCAGGGATTCGG
>JARDXD010001689.1:0-13670 GCA_029218145.1 Aphanocladium album
TCCACCCCATCCTCCTCTCCCCTGATATACCAGGCCTTTCCCCCCCAAAATCCATATGATAAAAAGATGAAAAGATTGAGCTCCATCCGCTCTCGCAAAAAAGAAGAAAAATTCAAGGGTTTCATAATTCGTAGCCGTGTATCCTCCTCCTCTCGTTCTTCCAATGCTTGTTTCCCTCTTTCTTTCAATCTTTTATTTCAGAACCCGATCGTAGCCGATACCCTTGACCGAGCCGCCTCCCATCGCCGTCCGCACGTTGCGCTTGAAACCCTCGCGGTTACTGCGCAGATCCTCGGCCGCCTCCTTGTTCAACGGATCCGAAGCATTCGGTTCCAAAAACAAAAACTATTTCTCCTCATTAGTATTTCTTTTTTTCTTTTTTTTGCCTCGCTTCGCTCGAACGTGGGGAGTGACGAAAAGCTCTCCTCGCTTACGCTCGGAGAGGGCGAGAGGGCGAGAGGGCGAGAGTCCGAGAGGGAGAGCAACATACCTGAAGTCCGACGATGATGGCGTTGAGGTTCAGCACCGGCTTCCAGTCCTCCCGCAGAATGTTCAGGCACACTTTGCCCTCCAGGTCAATGTTGGGGTGGTAAATCTTTTCCCGGCACAGCACCTTGGGCGGCTCGTGCGGGAAGCTCTGGTTGATGGCAAAGTCGAACGTGAACCGGCCCCCGCGGTACATGCCCTCGTCCGGGTCAATCGTCAGCACAAAGTTGAGGATATCGTCGGGGTCTGGGAACTCGGTCGTCATGGTCTGCCCGAGCGACAGCTCCGACAGGTCTTGTCAAGCGGTTAGCATCTCGTACAGGGTGTCTGGGAAGGGGGACGGGGAGGACGAGGAGGGAGCGCACCTTTTTGCACGCGCAGCTGCGCCGCCGTCACCTTCTTCTTCTTGCCCGCCGCGCCCTCTGCGTTTTCGGCATCCTTTTGCTCCTTTTTCTGCAACGCGAATGCACAGTCAGTCACTTGTCCACTCGAGTCTAGCGTTCACACAGTTTGGGTAGGGCCCGCTGCCCGTCGAGAACCCTACCATGGACCAAATCTTGAGCATCTTGTCTCTTCTTTCAAGCCGCCTAAACCCAGGCGACGGGGAGTTAAAATTCTCTATATTCCCTTCTAAAAGAAACCGTCGGCCGAAAGACGGGGTGGGCAGGTTCGCGCGTGGCGGGGGAGAGACGCAAGTTTCGCGGGGTTCGCTGCGTTTGCTCGTGCCGAGTTGGAAAACGAAAATGAAAATCGGCCCGCCTGCCCGGAAAATATCCCGCTCCAGAAACAACCAAGCAAAGAAAAAGAAACCACAGCAGGCAAGTGTCGTAGTGTGCGTAGGCGGTGTTATGGTGTTGTAGAGTCAGACTTGGGTTCTGTCGGTGGGATTTGGGGGAGCCTTTTCTGCCTGGAGAGCCGCCCGCCGCCGCCGCCAGTCCGGGTCCCCCACCACCGTCATGGGCCACAGCGGTAGCCTGGGGCCTGACGACACCGCCCGCTCGATTAGGCAATCGCGGGCGTTTTTCCATCTTAACCCGAGGATTACACGACCGCCAACACGGTAACCAAGAGCATGAGCTCGAAGCAAGGCACAATCACGCGTCACTCACGAGAAGAAAATTCAACAAAAATACAATGTTCCTTTCCGGGGGTAAGCGAGGAAAACAACAACTCACGGCCCACGTTCGAGCGAAGCGAGGCTAAAGAAAAAAAAAAGAATGAAATGAAATGAAAGAAAGAAAGAAAGAAAGAAAGAACTACAAAAACTTGGGGCACACACTCAAACCAAACGAGTCCAAAATGGAAATGTAAGATATTAAATAGAACAATCTAAGGCCTATTACGAAGCGTTATAAACACAAGGTATCTGCAAGAAAACCCAATCTGCACAAAAGTAAGAGGCGCCGCCGACCCCCTGGCCATACATAACTGTCCCTCCAGGCCATTTTCTATTCCAACCGGGCCTGACAATTTACTTTTCTCCCTCCAGACATGATGTAAAACGATAATACAGGCAACGCAAAAAAAATGGAATGATCGCAAAGAGAAGATGGTACAAAAAACTATCTTCTGGCGAAGCAGCACATGAGACCAGTCTTGCCGAGGAACCACAAGAAACCTATGAAACGGACAACTGAGAGGGCGGCAGTGGCGTAGAGCAGGAACTTGAAAAAGTTGGCTGTGCGGACAGATGAGGATTGCTAAAGAGAAAACATGTTAGCAATGATTTAAAAAAAAGATGGGGAAAACATACTCCAATGCCAAAGCTGTTAAAGTTGTCGCTGGTAATGACAATGATGAGAATAATGTTGGAGAAGAGCCAGCACACCACCAGGCCAGTACGGAAAGACTTGTATGAATCCTCCACGTCCTTGGCCTCGAGCTCATCGGCCTCCTTGTAAGGAGCCAGAGCGCGGCGCACCGTCTGCTCAAACTGGCTGTCAATGTCTTCCTGCTCCTTTTCGATTTCTTCAACAATGACCTCGTTCTTCTCGCCCTTGGTAATGTTGGCTGAAGGCAGCGCCTCGGCCTTGTCCGAACCCTTGGTACCCCACGAGACATCGTGCCAGTTGTTGAAGGCGTAGACCATGAGGATGTTGATGTAGGTGGACATGAGGACCAGGTAGTAGGGGAACGAGTGGAACATGTGCCACGGGTCCAGGTACATGAACGAAGCGAGGAAGTACAGACCGTAAATCGTAATGAGGGCGATGAGAATGACACCTGCTGCTCCTTCTCCCGAGAAGAAACTGTTAACGAAATCCTTGCCAGAGTCGAGTTTAATCTGTTCCGAGATGGGTGTGTTGAAGGCGCGCGCTACCAGGTAACCAGAGAGCACCAGGATATACGTTTGGATGAGGCCAAAGAGCATAAACGAGGCAATGTAGGTAAACTTGGAACCCTTTGGACGGTTACCAAGAGCCAGGATAAACTGCAGGATAACGAAAGCAAGGTAGAGGTACTTGAGGAGAGCATTGATCAGAGGTGTCGCCGTGTCGCCAAAGGGCCAGCCGTGATGCTCGGCGCCGCCTTGGCCACCGACAACGGGAGTGCCGACGAGATCCATGATGACAGTGGTGGTGAGGTAGTAAGAAGCCAGAGAGAACCAGGTGAAGATGAGGTTGAGAATGTTGTACAGAAGCTGAACGTGGAGGAAGATCATGCGGACAATGTTGTGGCCACTCTTGTACATGCGACCAAAGTGCATGAGGGAGTAGAGGGTGGCGGCAAAGGAACCGTTGAGCCAACGACGACGCTGGGAGATGAACTCGGCAGCACCTTCCGGCACGTCAGTCTCACCCTTGGCGGCCTTGATGTAGGACAGATGCCACTTTTGGCCAGCCTTGGCGACCAGCTCGAAACAGAGAATTCTGTCTTCGGCCAAGAACATGTTCTTTTTGAAAATATTCATGCCATCAATACCCTTCTTGCCCAGACTCTTGGACAGGGTGTGGTCACCGTGGAAATATTGCTCCAGAGGGCGACCCATGATGGCGCGGAAGCGGTAGGCGGAGAAGGCACCGGGCAGGACGCTAACGTAGCCGAAAGAGCTTTCGAGGGGTTTGTCGAGAATGTTGGAAATCTTGTACTCGAAGTTTTGGACGGCGACGAGGGGGTTGAGCAGCTTTTTGCCGCCCTTGCCTAACATGGCGTGAATCTCACCACACGCACCGCCGAGATCCTTGTCGTTGTAGAAGCCCTCCCAAAGAGCGAGCAGGGAGCGGGGGCTGGGCTTGGTACCGGCGTCGAGCAGAATGCAGACTTCGGGGTTGAGGATGCGACCAAAGGCGTTGAAGAGCCAGCGGTGGGAGTTGATCTTTTTGCTGTTCTTCTGCTTGAGACAGAAGATGAACTGCACGGGGGGCAGATTCTGGGGGTTGTCGCCGGTCGGGCGGATCAGCTGCTGGTTGGGGGTGACGGAGAGCTGCGAGGTGTACTCGAAAATGTGAGCAACAGTCTCCTTGCCGTCGACGTCCTTTTTCACGACACCATCCTGGTAGATACCGAGGGTGGCGAGGACATCGAGGGTGTTTTTGTCGGCCTTTTCGATACCGTCGAAAACGAGACAGACGACAATCTTTTGCCAGGCAGGGCCACCCTTGTTCCAAAAGGTCGACTTTTTGAGGTTGACAATGTCGCGAATGTTTTGCATGACACCGTGGAGGGTTCTGGAGAGCAGAACCTTGTCCTCGTTGTAGTAGGTGATGGCAATGAGCAGCTCGGTGTGTCTGTTGTACATGCGAGGACGCAAATCGTAACCGTTCTTGAGGGTGAAATCGTTGGGATCGCAGGTAGCCGCCGTGTAGCGCATCTTCATGAATTCCTCGTTGCCGCCCTCAACGTCGCGGAAGCGGGGCTCGACGGCGTTCTTGATGGCAGAGGGGACGGGATAGTCGATGGAGAGGACAGAGCCCTGGACGAGCTTGACCTTGCGGGTGTTGAAGCGCTTGAGGCCACCGCCGTTGCCGCGGCCAAAACCGCCGGGCTGCTGCTGACGCTGCATCCAGCTCTCCTCCTCATCCTCGTAGGTAGAGGCGGGACGGCCGTAGGGGAAGTCGTGCTCCTGGACGTACTGGCCCTCGTGGCCGCCATGATGGCCGTAGCCATTGTCGTAGTTGCTGGGCTGCTGCGGCACGGGGGTCTGGGACGCGCCGGGTGCGTAGGACTCGGTCAGGCTGTAGGTGGACGTGGGACGATCAGGAGCATGGAGAGCGCCGAGACGGTCGTGCTCGTAGCCAGAGCCGGGCTGTTCGTTGAGAAGGTAGCGGCCAGCCTCTTCTTCTTGATCGTGGGGAGGCATGTGATACTGGAAAAGTTAGTCGGAAGCCGATATTTGATGAATCGGCGTGTTTGCAACTTACGTTGCCACCCGGAGGCAAGTCATTGAGCTGGTGGCCAGCACCGCCAGAGTACTCGTGGCCTTGGCCGTTGTATGCCATTGTGATTAGGGGCGCTCCTGGGAGCAAACGCAAACGCTATGCTGGTGTAAATAATGAGGTCGAGTCGGCGCAGGAAACGGCGGCCGTATGAGGCTTAAGATTCAACCAGACGGTTGTGCGTCGAATAGTATGCAGATGAAAGATGAAGTCGTAGAAAAAAGTCGTGTATTTTGGTTGCGTAGGAGGCGCAGCAAGTTTGTGGGAGCTGCCAGGTGATCTGGGAGGGTAGGCGTGGCAGGCCGGCTGGGGTGACGCCAGTCAGTGCAGACAATAACAAAGGCTGCGTTGACAGGCGAGCCGGTGAGAATAAGGTTTGATATGGAGAAGATGGGAATATGGAGAAGAAGAAGAATTCACCAGAGAATAGGGACCTGGGAGGGGATGACTGAAAAAGAAACCGGAGAGGCCAGAAGAAAAAGGAACAGCATGCACAAAGAGGGCAGTGAGAGGCATTGGCGCGTTTTGGGGGGCAGGGGTTGATGTTTCGGACAAGCAAGGCAGACGACAAGAGTACAAGGATTTCGGTGTGCGTTTGGTGGGCGGTGAGGTACCTGTTGTCTGGCGAGAGCGGCTACCTACCTTGGACCTAGTATTAGAGGAGTGAGTGAGCGGCGAGGCTGCGAGAAGCTGGCCAAGCTGGTGGTGCCAGAAATAGGGACAAACTGGGCTTGAATGGGCCTGAATGGGCCTGAATGGACCGGGACAGCGCTGAGCCACCATCCCCTGTGGCCACTGTGGAGCTGTCAGACTCCACTGGAGGAGCGACGAGGTGCGCTGGAAGCTCCAGTGCCGGCTTCTGGTACGGGGGGCTACGTCACTGCGGCGAGTCGATAGGAGCTGCGAGGTATGGTTACATTTGCTGTCACGAGAGAGCGAAAAACTACAATGAGTATTGTAAAACTACCATGGCCGCATCAATCTCGCATCAAAAGATCACAAACCGACAAACACTCACCGCTGCATTCCGTCAGCCTCATCGAACCATCCACAGCCTGTCGACCTCTCTCTTCAGCTACCCACTGGCCCCCCCCTGGTGAGCCGCCTCGACCAACTGGCCAGGCTCCCAGCTGCCGCAAACAACAAACAAGTCGACCAGCCACAAGGCTTATTCGGATGCATTCCCTTTCATTCACACGCCCTCTAATTCCCTAAGCCTCAGCCAGACAAGGCTGAGCTAGACGTTGAACGCAATAAGGGGCTTCGCTCAGTCAGCCTGCTACTAGCACTCGTTGATGCCTCTACCCGTAATAATAGCTACGTGGCTGCCCGTCTGCAGGGCTGTCGCAAATGAAAGCGAGCCGAAATATCTACCACAAAAAGTACACGATGAAAGGATAAATTGGACAAGAGGTTTTCCCCCGAATCATGCTGAAAAGGATTCCACGTCGTTTGGCGATCCCTTTTTTGCGCCACCGTAGCATGACTTGTTACGAGCCCACGCATCTAGTTATACGAGCAACGATCATGTCACTGCAACCCCATGCCGTACCATGCACATATACGCTGCAAATCTGCGGCAATCCCAATCCCACGCGCCAGGTACCTCTCGCATCGTTCACTATTGTAGCGAGAGTGCAATAACACAAAATCAAGGCCTGATGTGGATTCTGTCTAGGGACTGTCGTCTGTGCCCAAAAATAGCAACCTGGAGCGAGCCGGGATTACTGGGCGCTGATGGGGCCCGCTTTTCTTATTTTTCGTCCTTTTGCCTCTTTGTGCCTCCGAGACCCTGTGAGGCGGTGCAAGACGGCCACCAAGCCGAATCTTGCATTCCACATGTTCACGCAGGTGCATCCATCTCTTGGCTCACCTGTGATTGCCATGTCGAATCCACGACTCTTCCCCCAATCGTTGGTACTGAAGCTATGGGATGGTTACGCCAGCATCCCGTCACCACCCACCAGTCTCGCTCACTCGACCACACCCTCTTCACCAATGAACAGCGCATAGCCAAACCAGTCAAAACAAGGATCGATATTGGCTTGCTTTCATGCACGGGAGAGTCTCTCTCGTGTAAACAGAAAGCTTGGCGCCGTGCAAGCCACTTGAGGAACCAATCAAGCAGTGTGCATCTTGTCCACGCGTCATCTGGTGCCTCAAGGTTTGCGCTTGCAGCCGCGCAGCATGCCGACCACGAGCCTCATTCCGGCTGCGCGGCAGGACTGCCACCGATGGGCCCGTGGAACAATGATCCGAATATCCGCAATCCTCGCTAAGAAGGGTGCAAGCTGGATGCAGTTTTGCTTTTGACAGGCTAAAGCCGTGGGTGTAAACGTAGCCGTACGCGTAGGCATGGGTTCCAAGCTACGACCAGCCCCGGTTGGTATCGGAGACAGCTTGACAGGTAGATGATGACATGACGCCCTTTAAAGTAGCGTAATTGTAAACTTGACGAATAAGGGCCACTGTCCGCCTGCCGTTAATTACCTACAACCATGGTTGCACTGGAGAGGATGACCATTTAGAGATCAGTGTCTTGTCCAGGGTAGCACAGTGTCTACAGCTACACTACGCGCATGAGTTGGGCGCATAATGAGTACGTACAACATGCAAATGTGTGGTGAGTTTCTCTCTTTACACGCTGGTCTCTGCCTGCCCCAGCTTTGATTCCTCATGCCACGGTTCATTCGTGCAAAGATCGCCATTCTGTGATGTCGTAACCCACACTGTGTCACGGCCACATGAGGCGCTGGTAGCACGTTTCAGAAGCTCTAGCGGACGACGCGAGACGGGATTATTTTCTTCCAGTCGGTCGGTGTGCCAGCCCAATCTACTTGTTACGCTCCCGTTAGTTTTCCGGGGTTCTCTTTGTTTTTCTTTGTCGTCGCTCAGACCGAGCGATTGGCTTTTCTCGCATCTCTGTGCGCTTTGGGAGCCGCGTGCGCTCTGATCATTATGCCCTGTGCATGAGACGGCAGGTGGCCAGGCAGATAGGCCGCTGGCAGACCGCTGGGGGTATATTAGCTCAATGGCGTATATATGTGCACGCGTAACGAGCGGGAGATGGCTGCTGACGACAAGTATAGTAGAGTTGATAGCAGCCTGGCGTGGCACACTGCCTTCATTGTTGGGCGCTGACAGCAGCCCAGCAGCCAATCCATAAAGAAGAAGATATAACGCACAGTCGATTCAAGAACCGACAAGACAGCATCTGTTGTTTTTCAAGCTTTTAACATTTTTTAACGCAGAGACTCGTACGCATGCTGTACCACTGCGCGTATATTGGATGGCGCATGGAATGCACATGTTCGCGTAGCGCAACTTGGACGTGGCTCCCATTCACGACAGGATACCCAGCATGACTCCATGGCCAAGAACGAGGCTTACCTGAACCATTTCCCGGTTCCTTTTGTTTTTTAATCGGTTTATCATGCCAGCGCACTGGTCAGCGTGAGAAAAAACATCAAATACTGCGCTGAGCGTTTTTACTCGCTCGTGTCGAAATTAAAGTGCCTGGCAGCAAGTGGCTGCTTGCTGTCTGGTACCTGGCGGAGGGGCGCTTTTAGTGGACTCTAGCGGGCCGGCCGTTGCAGATTGGCCGCTGGGAGCGCTGTAAAAGGTGCCCGTCCTGCAGGTGTGGTGGTTCTGGTGTGGTGGGTTTGCGGCACAGTGCAGACAGCGCTGGAGACGACTGTGGTTCTGGAGCGCTACATGAGAGGGTCGCCCGCATTATCGCAAGGAGCGGCGGCAGTAGGCCATGTTCTGCTAGCCACGCAGTGCATCCCTTGTACTCTCGGCTGACGCAGCGGCGGGCTCTCACAGTGCGCCTAGACGCAACGTGCAGAATTGGGCGTGGGCGCTCTAGCCTGGTTCGGGCTCTACTATTACCTGGGTAGGTACCTAGCGGGCTCTGTCGGCCCCTGGCTCCAGCACCTGAAGGTCAGGCTGTTTGGCCAGTTTGGCCAGTTTTGGCGGGCTCAGGTGCTGCCACCTCACTAAATTTCTTGACACTATGCCTCAATAGGCACCTGTACCTGGCGCCGCTCCTGCTGGCCGCCGCTCGTCCCACTCGCCGCTCCATCCGTCTTCTGAGACGTTCCCAATTCGCTCCTCCTCCTCCTCCTCCTCTTCAATCTATCCCGCCTCACAACCCTCCGCGACAAAACATCCTCGCTTCAACTGCAATCGCTGCACGCCCGCCTCATTCCGTCGACTTTCGATACGAGACAAACTATGTCTGTCGCTTGATCTGCGCGCCGCACCCCTTCTTTTTTCTTTCTTTTCACCCATATTTCATCCAGAGCTAGTCTCTGCGCACGCTCGTTCAATCAACCCCTTCTTTCTCACGTCTTCGATCGCTGGCCGACTCTACGCCTTTGTTTTCATCCTCGACGCCAACATTCTCGCCGCTGATTTATACCACCCGAATACCCTTCTCTAACGCCGCTCGACTGGTATTTTTTTCTTCCTGATTTTGTGCTTCGTCAACCCGATTCTTCGACCGATATCCAACGCTCTAGATATTGCGACAGTGACGAATCTTGACTGAGCCACATCATCAAAAATACACGACACGCAAACACACGCAAGCAATCGTTCGGAAAATCTTGCAACATGACCAGTCACGCGTTCTCTGCGCGGGACCTCTCGTCCCTCAACTACTGTGCGTCTCTCCGTTCTTGGTCGACTGATGGTATCTGAGCGCAAATGCTAACCTAAACAACAGCCGCCAAACTCCTAGTCCGCCAAGAAAATTGCGTAAGCTGCAACTCGGGCGAAAGACTGGTATGCCCATCCTGCCCCAGCGGAACCAGCTGCGGCTTTACCACCCAGAGCTGTACCGAATGCCCGAAAGCCTTTTGTCGAAGCGACGGCTCCAGTAATTCCAGCAACGGCAGCGGCAGCACCGGCGCGAGCAAAGGCCACGACGGTCCCAGTGCCGGCCCTATCGCAGGTGGCGTCATCGGCGGCATCATTGTCATTGCCATCATCACCTATCTCGTCTGGCGTTTCCTCATCAAGCCCAAGCGAGCTAGCCGCCTCGACGACCGCCACGTCTCCATCTACGAAGCCGACAGCAGCCCCGCGCGCGGCGTCGAGAAGAATGGCCAGACGGGCCTCGGCCGCCGTGCTTCCACGCACACCGTTCACTCCATTGCCTCGACCGTCCTGACCCGCGCCTCCAACATTATCCAGATTGCCTACATTCCTGGTGTCACCAACCGCGCCACCCCGACCTCGCCCGACGTCCTGGTGCCGCCGGTGCCTCCGATTCCCGTCAACCACAGCGACGAGGCCAACGGCTCCGAGCACTTCTTTGTCCCCGGCAACCTGCGTGATTCGACCTACTCTGGCTTCTCGTCGACCACGGACCGAACATCGTACGCTCCTCGTTCCAGCATCGCCTCGACCATCTACGGCCGCCAGGCTGAAGTCCAAACCGCCTCGCAGGCCGGCATGCGCGCCAAGCCCACCGTCGTCAGCGTCAAGCCCGGTCCTAACACGCCTCCGGTGCCCAGCATCGACATGCAGCGATTCGCTCCTGTCCGTCCTGAGAGCA
Organism: Aphanocladium album; assembly: GCA_029218145.1. Classification (NCBI taxonomy): domain Eukaryota; kingdom Fungi; phylum Ascomycota; class Sordariomycetes; order Hypocreales; genus Aphanocladium; species Aphanocladium album. The sequence continues at coordinate 10,426 of JARDXD010001689.1, forward strand.
TGGCGAGCAACTTTTCCGTCGGTGCCACCTACACGGCCACGCAAGGCCGCGCCCAGGTGGTCAAGGTTGGCGGTCTGAAGAAGATTGACATTGGCGGCAAGCAGGAAGGCAGCTCGCTCTCAAATGTGTCGTCCAACGACTCGCTGGGCAGCAAGGAGAGCTCGGACGAGATTGGTACCATTCCCATCGCGCAGGAGCTCACGCCGCGCGGCACGAGTCCGTTTGCCGACCCTCCCAGCGCCGCGCCTCACGGTGTGAACCTGGCAGCCATTACGGAAGAAAAGGGCGACGGCGAGTCGCAAAAGAGCGGCAAGACGAGCGGACCTTTTGGTGACGAACATGCGACGAAGGAATGATGTGACAAAAACCAAACAAAAATTAACAAAAAATTCTTGATGGATGACAATGAGAAATTGTTTCTCCGTCTTTGATATTCATTCTTTTTGATGGCGATTTCTTTTAGCTGGAGAAAACTGGACATGGCGCTTTTGTGCACAGTGTTGCTGTGACTTTTTTTTTCTGATACGGACTGGGAAATATTTCTATTTCGGCCACATTTGTGTTTTTTTTCTTCTTTTTTTCTCTTATCTCTTGTGGTGGGCATTTAGCGGTCTTTTGCACCGACAGCAGTTATTATTCCATGTGTTTTTTTCAATAGAGATGACCTTTTATATGATCTGGACATGGTGATATATTTATCTTCTGCATACGGTGCTGTATTTTGCGACAATGACTGACCTGTAACTAAAGATGAAGTATGTAGCTTTTGCTGAAGCCGGCTGACTTGAATTATTGCCCTGCTTGAGGTGACGAATAGAGTGATTGCTAGGGTGCGTGATGAAGAATGTTTTCGGTAGTTGAAAATATAGTAGTTTTCTTGTTTCCGACGGTGACCATGTCCTCATGCATGCCCACTGAAAATCAAATCGGAATAAATGATTTCTTAACCCCATCCCAGCTTTCCTTTTTTTTCATTTTTTTTTTCATTTTTTCTTTTAAAAGGATAAAAAAAAAAGACGCAGACAGGGGTTAGATACGCATGTACGTGTTGGTGGCTTGCATGGGTTCCTCACCCCTCTCTCTCCTCCAAAAGATTGGTGGTGGTCTATTGGACGAACGAAACACGACCCATGTCCACACACACCTCTTTGGCTGCGATTGCCCTGGTCAAGAAAAAAAAAAGTGGCTGATTTTGTATGTTCTGTTCCCTTCAGCTTCTCCTCATCGTCTTGTTCTTTGAGATTCCGTTGATCTTTGCCTCTTCTTGCTCATGATGGCGTTGCCATTGATGCATTGCAATTGATGCGTCTCTCCAGGCTTCATGCTGGTGCAATGGGGGTGCTCAGCAGCATCAATCAACTGTTTGACTAATCGGATGCCGATTTACACATGTGCAATCCAACGGCTTGTTCATGCTCACGTTCTGATTTTGCCAACTTTTGTGCTTCTGTCAATATTCACAGGGACTAGCTCAATCAATGCTGTACTTGATTTCAGCATCAACAGTATATATAGCCCTCGCTCTGCAGCCTCCTGTACCATTCTTCTGTGCAAATATAGACTAGAAAAGGGAAACAAGCAGATATAGAAAAAAAAGGCAAAAGCTCCCATTGCTTTCATATTATGCAGTCCAGGAACCACGGTCATGTATCGGTGTGAGATGAATGGTAGAAATGGTGACAGATGTAAAAAATATATATATAGAAATGGGTAGATTGAGGATAACCGTGTCAAGGAAACAACAAGACGGAATAGATAGTATAAGAAAAAGACCATATAAAAAGGGAATAGAAATTGATGCCTCCCACACAAATCGCTACTGAATAGCAGAGCAGTTCCAACCTTGGCGAAGAGACGTAATACGTAAATGTCGTTATAAAACCCAGCGCCCAAATATAAAAATAAAAAATATGCCTCTTTCTTTTCTTTTCTTTTAGTGTTCGTACGCCGTTCGCCGATTCGAGAGGCTGCAGGGACAGAGTCGATGCCGAGTCTCATGTTGCAAGTGGGAGTTGTGCGCGTTGCGCAGTGTTGCTGTTGTGGTTTAAGAAGCAGTAGTGCAGCTGTGATCCGACAGGCGGCAGCGGTTGCCTGGATGGACCAAAGAGCAGTAGTAATGTGGTTCGAAGCGAAGCGACATGAGCGTGGATGCAACTGGGACAAGTCACAGCACGTCGGGGATGTGTAGAGAGCGCTGGCGGGGAGGATATGCGCAAAAGGAGAGCCGGACTAGGTTAAGCAACTGGAGCAGTGTTATGCTGCGAGCTACCCGTGATGGAGGCGGAGCAGCCGAAGCTCTTTTGAGCTGGCGAGGTCCTTGGGAGTGTTAGCGCGAGGCGCTCATAATATGCTGCAGCGACCCTTGCTCTTTTCGCCGTCCTTGCGGCGCGACTTGTGGGAATCGCGATCGCGGCCACCCATGTCGCCGTTGCCGGTGCGACTGCGTCCGCTGCCGCCGCCTGGGGGACGGGAGGCCTGCTGGCGCTGGCGGCGGAGGATACGGACGACGTCGTAAAAGGCCTTTTCTACGTTGATGCAGTTCTTGGCCGAGGCCTCAACAAACTCACAGCCGAGCTCGCGGGCGAGGGCGTGGCCTTCTTGCGTGGACACCTCACGCTCGGTGACGCGATCGCTCTTGTTGCCGACGAGCATGATGGGGACGGGGAGCTGCGGGGTGGCGGCCGATATGGGAGAGCCTGGATAGGAGGGAGAGGAGGCGCACGACTCCTTGACTCGCTGGATCTGGTGGTGGAAGCGCTTGATGCGGGAGAAGGAGGAGCGGGAGGCGATGCTGTAGACGAGGACGAAGCCCTCGCCGTCGCGGATCCATTGGTCGCGGAGGGCCGTGTATTCCTCCTGGCCGGCGGTGTCGAGGACTTCGAGCATGCAGGGTTGGCCGTCGATGACGACCTGCTTTCGGTATTGGTCCTCGATTGTAGGATCGTACTGGAGCGAGGGGGGAGAGTGTCAGCACGAGATTGACGTCTTCAATGGCACAGGGGTATGAGGGTGGCGGAAGATGGCGGAAGGTGGGAGCTTCTGTGTCGAGGAGTTGAGGGCCACGAGGCGGCGAGAATGTGAGAATGGGCCGAGGCGGGGAGCGGACGAGGAAAAGAGGCCAGCAGACAGGAACGATTGGAATGGCGCAAACTTACAGTCTCGACAAAGTGCTGGAGACAGAGCTGAATGGTGAGGGCCGTCTTCCCTACACCACCGTCACCGAGGACGACGAGTTTGTACAGCAC
>JARDXD010000589.1:0-13666 GCA_029218145.1 Aphanocladium album
GGAGGAGAGGGTGTCGTACGTGGTGGAGAGGGCGGTGGATGGGGATGTCTGTGAGGGAGAGTTTTGGCGGGTGAGGGTGGTGTCGGAGACGAGGATGGTGATGGAGGACTATCGGGCTGTAGATGAAGGTTGGGGGGAGGTTGATGGAGCAAAGGAGCGTGCATTGCGCACGAGCAGCTTGTCTTTCAATGCAAAGGGAAAGCGCCGTGCTGATAGCATTGAAGATTTCGACAATAATGGAAACTTTTTAGACGAATCTCCAGATGCCAAAGTTGCTCGGAGGCTTACAAGAAGAGGAGTATGAGAGGTACCAGTTGGAAGACATTGTGCAGTGATGGTGATGATGAGCGTCAAGACTAGCGATCCGAGATTATATTGATGATTTATGAGTCATGCTGTTTTTGGTATTGGAAGTCTGCATATAAATATTGACGTGAATGCAAAATTTGGAGTAGTTGGTATTATATCAAGCATGTGCCTTTAGGAGTGATGCAGTGTGCCAGTTCGGGGGGCTTGGTTGTCTAGGTTAGGATTCGATGCTCATGGTGGTGATTTATTCGGCCATCTTCTCGTAATCGAGCAGGATCTGTGCACTCTCTACAGTTGTGACTTTGGTATTTCTACGCTGAATACAAGCGCTGATGCGAGTACTCAATGTAGCAAGTAGCAGCATCACATCATCCATATGCTGGTGGAGCGATGTGTGTAGCCTGGTTAGCCTGACTAGTGAGTTGGACAGCAATGGACTAGCTGCATCTGACTGCAGTCCGGGACTTGTTTCATCCTGCGAATCCTGGAGCTAGCTAGATAAGGCCGGAGAGGACAAGTAACCGTGGTTGGCAGCATGCATGAGTAGCGTAGATCATTTTCTGTGTGAGTGTGTGAGAGCACCTGGGTTGTGCGTGGTGACATGTGTCGTTGATGGTATCTTGCCCACTGACCGACTCTTTGAGCATGAGTCTGTTTAAGCGGATGAGCCGTTTGATCTCTCATTATTCCGTCGTTTCCTTCCCTGATGGAAAAACGGGACATGCTTCGGACAGGCACATGCAATGCAATGCATCCGAGTCCAACCTCGTCGGCTGGGCAGAGAAAATTGATGATGCGGCGGCCCGTTGTAAGTGTGGAGTTTTGCGGCATCTGGGGGGAGAGCGGAGACTGTGTGGTTTTTGGGTAGGAATGCGTAAAGCATTGTGTGCCCTTTTTCCCGCCGCGGGATTTTCTTTCAGGGTCATTTCTGCCAAGATTATTGACAGCAGTGTCTCGGGAATATACTCTTCAGGTTTTCTTTTCTCGTATGAATTTGTTATGCCGTCGAGCCAGCCGTGTCTTGAAATCAGCGATACTGGCTGGCTGGGCAGAGGCTGCAGGCCCCACTGCAAGCTGTAGCTCGCATCGCGGTACTTGGGCGCAAAGGGCGGTGACTTGGCCGGGGCGGGATTGGTGCCTTGGTAGGGCCCCATGTTCACATGTATCTTTTTCGCGGGCGCGGTAGACAATGGCGACAGCTCTGTATGGAGGAGAGCAGTGGGTTGTGGGTTGTGGGTTGTGGATTGTGGAAAAGCTTTCTTCGGATTCGATCCATTGGGCGTATGGGATATCGTAAGCTAAGCCTGGGTTGACCCGGATTGCCGGGGGAGCGAGACAATATGTAGTATATTTTTTCTCACCCGTCGTTTTTTTCCCCTTCTTCTTGTCTTTTCTTTCATCCCACTTTGCTGCTTTTCTTTCCATTTCGCTGGTGGAAGGGGGAGAGTAGAGTTGGTGAGGACGAAGTGGCCTAGACGAAGCAAACGACGCCATCACGGTACGTACCGTTACGTGCGGAGTGGTTGGAGGGACAGAGAGCAGAGCACATCTGGCTGGGCAGTCTTCGCCAGGCGAGCTGTGGGTTTGTGTCTGTCTGTCCCATCTGTCTGGTCTGTTTCGCCTGATTTGATATCGACAATTTTCTCTGGCAATCCATCTGCTCGTGGGCTTGACCTGCCCATTGAATTCATCTCGCTAGATTCGCTACTGCACGCCAGCTGACTAAGGATCGGGAAATTCCATCTTTCAGCGGTCGTCGGTCGCTGAAACTTTGACTGGAGCCACTGGAACCCACTGAAGGGGCCGCAACGACATCATTCCCGCTGTGGATCGAGCCTCGTGTTGCCTGAGTCTGGCCTGAGTTTGGCCTGACGACGCCAAACCTTCCTCTAGTTCCCCTGAAGGACACTTTGGCACCAGAAAAAAAAAGTTTCGACCTCGACGATTTGTCAAAAAAAGGAACAAGATTCCCATCCCTGCACTCTCAAATCTCCCATCCTGCAGGGTCGTTGAACCAATTTAAGCGAAAAGGAAAACCAAAAAAACCCTTTATCCACTCGACCGTCGGCCAATTTAATACTCGCCTACCACAAACGCCCGACATTCCAGTCTCCTAAAGACAGCTTCGCCTACGACATCTCGCATTCTTGCCCACCTCCAAAACCTCTCTCGCCCTCACGCAACCCACCATCTGCAGGTATGTGATTTATGCTCCCCCTTTGCCTACCTGCCTGCCTGCCTGCTGCTGCCCATCATTGGCACCGATCCTCCTCTGCCTTGATGGCGCGCACTGTCTCGAGCACCACCGCATCATCCATCCATCCCTCCCACACTCGCGCCTCCCATAGGCCAGCAGCAGTCGAGGTGGCGCCCTTGGGTTGCTTTTGCTGCCAAACAAGGTCGCAGTCTGCTCTCCAGCGAGCCAAGCACGAGCTGTCACACGTCACTCGACCCTTTTTGCTCTCTCCCCATTCTGCTGTCAGATAAAGCTGCTTCACGCCCGCTTCATACCCACCCGCACCCCTTTGCGCTCCCTTACACTCCAGCAAGGGCCGAGCGGGCACATGTCTGTTTGGCCACCACCCGGACGCAATGGCTGACCTGTCCTTCTCCAGCATTTGTTAGCATTCTTTACTTGCATCTTGAGCGCATCTGTTACCGTCGTCACCGCACCACCGACACCTTCGCCATGTCTCGCATCCAGATTCCCCTCGACGCTCTGACGTCCCGCCTCAACTTTGGCGATCGCTTCCAGGGCCTCCGCGCCGGCCCCCTCTCCGGCCGCTTCTCCAACCTGAAGCCCATCTCCGAGTTCCTCGACTTCAAGCGACTCTCCAAGCCCGCCAACTTTGGCGAGGCCCAGTCCCGCGTCAACTACAACCTGAGCCACTACTCCTCCAACTATGCCGTCGTTTTTGCTATGCTCAGCATCTACGCCCTGCTCACCAACTGGCTCCTCCTCTTCGACATCATCCTCGTCGTCTGCGGCATGTTCATCATCGGTCGCCTCGACGGACGCGATCTCGAAATCGGCACCTTCCGTGCCACATCCTCGCAGCTCTACACGGGTCTGCTCATCGTCGCCATCCCACTGGGTCTGATTGCCTCGCCTTTCTCGACCCTCATGTGGCTCATTGGTGCTTCTGGCGTGGCCATCCTCGGCCACGCCTCTTTCATGGATAAGCCCATCGATGAGGCTTTTTCCGGGGAGGCGGTCTAGATGGTCGGCCGCAAGCTCCCAAATTTGCGCCCCAATGGGGAAGACCATCGAGGCGCGGGCGGAGGAAGACGGACGGCGATGCTGGTCTGTACGACATGATGTTTGGCGAGGGGAGGGTGGAGGAGGTCAACTCGGACGACGACGAGAGTGACAGTCATGGAGTGGGTTTGTCTGCGCGCCGCCAAACTCGCTTCGTCAGCGATTCTTTGCAATTCACAGGCACTGACCTAGGCGACCGCTCCGGCGGCATCGTTCGCCGCGGCCACCGCTACCAGGATTCCAACAACGAATCCTCCGAGGAAGAATCGTCTGACAGCGACGACAGCGATGACGACGACGAGACCGAGGGCAGCGGCAGCGGCAGCAGCTCCCAGTCGCTCGGCGCCAGGGAGGACGTGCTCGTCCAGTCGGCCCTCAAGCGCATAAGCCGCGCCCAGGCCCAGGGTCGCACCGACGTCAAGCTCAACAAGGACGAGCTGGCCGCCCTCGAGCGCCGCCGCAAGCGCATGCAGGAGGAGGCTGAACGAGCCGAGAGGGAACGCGCCGCACGCGCCTCGGCTTCCAGCGGAAGTGACCGAAAGAAGAAGAAAAAGCAAAAGGAGCAGCGCGTCGCCATACCGCTGTCGCAATTCGAGCCCGTCTCGCGCAAGAAGCGCACCGGCAGCAGCCATCCTACCCGCAAGGACTCGCTGCCCTCGCGCTCGACCATGGGTGATTCGCCAGACCAGCAGGTCTACCCACCCATGGGCTACTTCCCGCCGCCTTCCGGTTCGCGCTCGCGCAGCAACTCGCAGCTCCAACGCCCGGGCAGCCGCGCCCGCGACACCAACGGCAGCTCGCCCCCGGTCTCGTTCAACCAGCACGCTTCGGGGTCCAGCCATAGACACGCCTCGGACTCTATGGCACGGCCCTCATCGCGCGGCATGCCCGAGGATGCCTCGTCGCCGCTCGATCCGTTCAAGTACCAAACCGACGGACCGCGCGTCGTGTATCCAGCCGCTTCGTCATCCAAGACGGGCCGCTCCGAGGTGTCCTATCGTCAATCGTCCTCACGCAGCCACGGCACCTCGTCGCCCATGACGCGGAGCCGCCACGGGTCCACCCGGCCCAGTCTGAGCCGTGTGCCCGACAGCAGCGAGACGAGCGACGAGGACACGGCCAGCGACGAGCTGGGCAACGGCGCCCAGATTCAGCAGCAGTCATCGTCGTCATCCAGGGGAAGACACAGAGAGATCATTGTCGAGGTGGAGCAGCCACCGCCACCAGCACCAGCAAAGAAGAAGTCTTCATCACCAACAAAGAGAAAGCCCGCGCCGAATGGGAAGAAGAAGAAGAGGTAGGGAGCTAAGGGAGCTTACCAAAGTTTTGATACAAATTAAAGAGAGTGAGATGGAGAGAAAAATGGGTTTGGGATTAGAAAAGGATTTTTGTTTGGGTTTTGTATTTTTTTGACAAGTTTCATTATTAATTCGTATTCCTTGATACCATTGAGTAAGCGCAGCTATATGAACTGTTTGCATCCATTTTGAGCCTCAAGTGACTGAATTGCCGCGTGACTGAAGCTAAGATATAAATACTGTAAGCAACCGAGAACCAAGAACACAAAAACTAGTCCCTACCTCTATTGTCAGTAAACACCTCTAGCAGCATAGCACGAAAACTATAAAATAAACGCGCACCCATCTTGAGCCTCAAGTGACGAATTGGCGTATGACTGAAGACGAGACGCAACTATTGTTCGTAACATGGAGAATAAAGAGAACTAACCGGCCAATTTCCCTTTCTTTCTCCCCTCCCCCCCCTGCCTTCTTACGTCTTCAGGGTTTTACCGTAAACCCGAACTAGTGATAAATCTTGAGCCTAAATAGTGGTCGTTTGGGTTCTGACAAGTCCGATGCAGGAGGCAGCAAAACTCTACTACAGGTGTGAATATAATAAAGTTTTGTTCAACAACTAGTACATACGACCACAGGTAGCAGAGAACTCGGGATCCCGTCTAGTTCTTCCTTGCGGTCGTCGCATCCCCGAAAGCTGCGCCCTCGGGTGCAATTTTCGGGATCCGTGGCTTCCATTTCTGAAGGAAGGTCGACCAGCCTAGCGCCTAAAAAACGGAGCGAGCCACCGTTCGAAACGGGACAACCCCCAAGTTCTAAGGAACATCATCGCTGATGTTTCAGATAAGAACGCCCTGCTGCCACAGCTCGATATTAAAACAGAAATAACCATTTCAAGGATGTATCTCTAATGCGACCGTCGCTTGACAGCTGGACGGTATGACTGAAGCACTGGGCGACCTTCTCAAGTCCGCTTTGATTGCGAATACGAGCTGCTGCCGTCGGGCAAGTCCTTCCAGAAGGGAATATTGCCACTAAGATGGAGAGAACGTACGTAGATCGCGGTCAACGTGGTGACGTGCAGTCTGGTCGCCGCGTGCGAGCATGCTGTTCGCGAAAAACCGGAAGCTCTGTTTGACAGATGTCTCTGGCGTGCCGAGTATGACGCTGGCGAGTGTATTCGTGACATCGAGCTTACAGCGTGAGAAGCGGCCAGGATCGCGAGGTAATGAAGTGTAGTGTACCACCTAAGAATGAGCCCCTAGTCCCTCAAATATGTACAACAACCACGGCACATAGGAAGACAAGCGGGTATAGTTTTGTTGCGAGCAGGCACCTCAATTCACTGATGGGTCCACTTTTTGTACCTAGATAAAAGAGAGGCTCTTCGAGCCTCTCCCACTTACATCAATCAAGCAACTTTATCAAACACCTTTAGCGATCGCTAAGAAGCCTTATCCAACAATTTTTATTGATTTAGAATAAAATTTGCGTAACACTTAACTAGCTAGCTTAACGCGGAAGAATTAAGCTCTTGCTCTACTAGTAGCCCCCCATAATTTCAGGTAGCCTTAGCTCTGATCTGTAAACATTGATTGGCATCAGTGTAGCGAGCGTCTAATTGGAGGCTGACACTCACGCTCCGTGCAAAAACGGGAACCTGCCTTACACCACTTATCACATCCGTCCTTTGCGCATCGCTGGCTGGGAACGGCCAAGTTCACAAGGCCTGTCTGTTCTTCGATAGCTGGCATGTTAAGTAGAATAATAGCACCAGAAGATGGGGAGGGTGGGTAGGGGGCGGGTAACAAGCGATTCCCTCTAACTAGTTATTTCAACGATGAGCGATAGGAGTGAAGGCGTGTTGCCGGGTAACGCGGGCTATATAAGTTACTGTCTTACTGCCCGTGTAACACGAGGTTTATCAGCTGATCTTTCAGTCCGGATTACCCCTCTTGTGCATCCTGCTAGGTTTAACCACTCTCTAGCACAATCGACAGTGCAATCACTCGCCAAGAAAATTGATCTTATTTATATCCATTGAAACAATGCTTTCACGCTTTTTTGACTGTTTCGTCACTGACTGCTCTAACCCGTCTGTTCGAGTGGCAGGTGGATGCGGCGTTTGCGAGCGCCATCTGTGCTTTGAGCATTTACAACCACCACACCATTCTTGTGACCAGGTACGTCTCACTTATAATTTTCGGGGTGGATTTAGTCCTTCTAATCTTCATAATATACTAATACATCACAGACCATAGATGACGTGACGTGGAAATCCCATGAGATGGATGAAGTGGAGCGCTTACAAGGCTGGATCAACGATGCCGCAGTATCCAACATCGTTTTAGAGCTGACTGGAAAGGAATGTACTATCCAGCACTTTAACTATGACGGGGGAATGATGGGCTGCGCTAATTATCATGCCCGTGTCAGTTTTAGCGACGGCTCTAACCCCTGGCTGCTTCGTGTGCCGCGTGTATCTAGGGTTTCGACCTCGCTGCCGCGGCTGTTTATTGATCAGTTGATACGAAGCGAATTCGCTACTCTGAAATTTCTGGAAAGCCTGCCTATTCCGACCGCGCGTGCTTTTGCATATGGTGTTACCGATAACGACCACGGAGTTGGCGTCAGCTTCATCCTTATGGAAGAGCTTCCCGGCAAACCATGGCCTGATGCAATGGCCGATGCGGGAAGCCAACACTCCGTCAAAATATGGCAACAACTCACAGAGACCATGGCAGAGATCCAAAAGCATCCATTCCCAATGGCCGGCTCCTTGATGCCGGACAGAGCATCCTCAGTCAAGGTCTCCGCTATGGTGACCGACCGATTCTTTATACTCAGTCCCAACGGCCCTTTTACCACCGCTATAGACTACTACGCCGCCTATGCAGAGCAGTACCTCCAGCTAATTGCAGACGGACAGGCGTATACAGCATACCCTGTGAACGCATATCTTTTATACTCGTTTCTAAAAGATAAAGCGAATGAAGTAGCCGCTGGCGAAGAGCCTACCTTCTTTCTTAAACATATAGACGATAAGGGAGACCATCTGCTTGTCGATGAGCATTTTAATATTACTGGCATCATCGACTGGCAGGGGGCCCGCGTTGTGCCCCGGCAGGAGGCATTCGGCTACTCGCTTGTATCGGCCGACATGGGCCTGCTGTGCAACGGTAAGGCGGGACTCAGCGCCTCCGACGCGGCTTTTGCAGCTGCATCGCGAAGCGCGGCTATCAGGGGTGTTGGCGATGATGATAAGGTGCGACGATATATATGGGGTCTGGGCTCAGAAGCAGAATGGAAATATGCGTTGCCGCTGGCTGAGAGGCTGTTGGAAATGTTTGGGGTGGAGATGAGTTGGGCGGAATGGAAGCAGGAGGCTGTCACAGCGCATTATGCTGGAGACGTACGGCTACGTGCTCTTCTGGAGAATGTAGAAAGCAAAGGGAACAATTAATGTACGGCTGAAGACGAGAATTCTTTGGCAACATCAGGAGAGAATATTAGTGTGCTTACTGGAATACCCGCCCGTCTGTGACAACGCTCCAGCCAATATAATTTGGCTATTAGTTGGTACATATGGCCAACAGCAAAGTCAACTTATACCCATCGTATGTATCGTATAGGAGAAAACAGCGAAAAGAAACATACAACGACCAGCAAACTGCGACAAACCCCAGAAGAGGCGCATGCCCAAGGCCAGAAGGACGGACGGAGGGGCGCCGGACTGGTTACTGTTGGGAGAACATCGGCTAATTGTTGTAGAATAATGTATTTATGAGGAGACATCCGTCCAACACTACCCAGCATATCCAATCTCCTCTGTATCTTGTCCATATCAATGCCGAATCAGCATCGTTCTTGCTTGAGCCACTCCGTGCTCTGAACCAACTTTCCAGGTGGCGAAAAACGGCAATTATATATCCTTGCGAATACACAGCGCCAAGCCTTCAAATTCCGCATCATATGGCATCGTAACCTCAATGCACGCATTCTCCGTCATCTCTGCCACGCGTGTCGACACCGGATCGGTACCATATCCTCGTTAGCTTCCACATCCTATGTCCTTTTTTTTCTTTTCTCCCCATTTCTGCTTTTGAGAGTGCTGTACTTACCATCTGGTAGACTTCGTATCACCGACCTTGTTCCAAAACAAGACCTTGGGCCGCGCGAGATCCGTCACAATCTCCCTTCCCGGCACGTCAGGCCAAAACGACAACACTCCGCACTCCTCATCCACCTTGACAAACGCCCTCGGATCGTCCAAGACCTGCACGCCTTCTTCTATCAAAATCGCAACATCAGCCCCCGTGTAGCTCGGATCCTGCGCAAAACACATCTCGCAGCCGAGACGATCCTGAAAAACGAGCGGCACCGCATGCTGGATGTGATGTGCGCGACGCTCGCCGTGGGCCCAGCACAAGCTGCCGCATCCAAACGCGACCACGCTGCGGGGCGTGCTGCTCAAGGATGCGAGAGCCTGTGTCAGAGCTCCTGCGTAGGCTGACGCCGCAGAGAGGCTGCGCTCGTGGCGGCGCCTGGGCTGCTTCGCGGGGGATGGTGGGGAAGATGGCCGGCACGGGGACATGGGTGAAGGCGTCGCACTTTTCGGTCCAGTGCGTGACTTCGAGGGGCAGGTAGGCGCGGAGGGAATGGAGAGCGCGCTCGTCGATGGTAGCAGCTTCGATGAGATGCGCGACCGTCTGGTAGAGCAGGCATGGTTCGCTATTACGCTTACGATTAGCACATTACACAAGCAAGCGGAAAAAGAAGACATGGAGAAAGAGCCAAGGGGGGAGAAAGGGGTACTAAGGAAAGTTACAGCACACAGATGAAGGTGTCATCATCCCCGTACTCCCCGGGATACACCTTGCCCATCTCCAGCGGAAACTCAACCACTGTCCCGTCCAGCCCTTGACGGCCACCGCCTTCTGCTCCTCCCGTTCCTGGCCGCCGCGACACCCGCATCCATCTGTTGAATGATATCATCTAGGGCAGATTTGCTGAAGAAATTGATGCCCTCAGCCCACATCTGCTGCAGCCGCGCGCGCGCATCCGTCATGAGCTGGCGCCAGGCCTTGGGCGTCAGGGCAGGATGCGGCAGCGGGGCGAGCGGCATGGTGACGTAGGCGTCTTCGAGGTACAGGTCGGGGTTGGACGCGGGGAGGTCGACGGCCAAGCGGGTGGCATGGGATTCGTTGGAGCACATGTTTCGTTGGTGTTCGGGTGAGTGCTGGTGTAAGTGAACGTGCAATGCACGTTCAAGTGTAGGTGTAAGTGGAAGCGGATGATATAGTGCTTGTGCCATCGCAAGTGTTGGGGGGCGGCCGAGGTCATCTTTAAAAGATGATTCGTGGTCAAGAAGAAAGAACTTTTGTTTTATATAAAAGATTTCTCGTCATGGCAGTGCTTCGTTGTCGGGCTCGCAGGTTGGCGTGGGCTGCTTCTCTGCCGTCTTTGTGTGGCGCCAGCCAGCAGCCCAAGTCATGCGCGCCTCGACCCGGCCACGCATGTCTTTCTTTCTTCCAACTTGCAAATGCTCCACTATGCCCATGTTTGCTTTTGAAAGTCTCTTTTACACACTTTCCCTTCCGCTCCGTTTTTGTTCATCCAACTCGCATCTGTCTGCCTGCGCACCTTGTAAGTGGTAGTAGCTCAGCAGCATTCTTTCACGCCGAACGTGTCATGGAACAAATTAGATTGCGGAAATGGTCTGGCCGTGGAACTCATAGTATTTTGTCACGCAGGGCAGTTTCTAGTCATAGAGGTAATTAGTTAATTGGTTGAAACTAGTACTATGGGCGCTTGTACGCCTAGAGATACCCTAAGGGGGTAGCTCCCTTAATTTATAGATAAATGCATATAAAACAACACCTTTTATGGGGTGGTGCCCCTAGTGCAGTCACAGCCTGTACCTGTGCGTGACATATTTCTCATTCCACTATTGAATTAAATTACATTGGGGCAGCCCACATTTTGGCCTGCATCAAAGTACTAATAACCCGGCGTGACCGAATACTCATTGCCGATGTCCTCTGCGGCACCGAAACCCAATCCGCGCGAAGCAAACACACGCTAGGTACAGAAATTTTCACCGCTATACCTATTTTGACCCGCTTGTATGATGGCGTCGCGCGCCGTGACAAACGTCGGCTCGCACGGCTGAATTGACAGGCCGTCGCGTGTGGATGCCGAGACACTTCTGTCGGCAACGTCACTTGGCAGATGCATTATTCAGATAATCAGACCAGAGGTGAATTACAGTGGTAGATGGGCCAGAGGTGTGCGCAATGGCGGAAGAGGCGCACCGACTGCCCAGTCGTCCAGTCGTCCAATCGCATCTCTCAAATAGGCAGGTGTAGTTTTAGGGACCATATTAACAAAGGCCCTCCGTTCGCCCGCGTGTTCCCAGCATGTAGACGCTGGTAGGAAAAATTACACCTTTCTACTGGTGTTGAGCATGCGCGAGGCTGGGGTGCGGTCCGAAGATATGGATCGCTACTGGTAAGTATCCGTTGAATTGATGCAGCTTCGCAATTTTGAATAGACACACCATACTTGGTACGTCAAACGCAGCTCGTGGTTCAACAGCACCTCTGCTGGCTGGCGTGCGATGCAAGGCGTTCTCTAGTACGTAGCGGCCAGCCTGTACGAGGACGCAACTGACCATATGGGATGGGCATCTCTACGAATGCAAATTCAATCTTGCTGGTGGTAGATGTCGATGTCTTGACGCTGCTAGGAGCTATATTTCCTAGAAGTAGATCAATACAGTAGCCTATGGTCGGTCTGCTGGCTAATCACTCGCTTCTGCATCTTGTTCTAGATAGGCGCTCGCAGGTATACTACTGAGGCACCTCACAACTTACTGAAAATGTGCGCACAGGTAATTTTGTTGTGTCGGCATTTGTTAACTGCTCAACAGTAGTGATGTTGGTGTCGGCTTTAAGCGATCCAGGTCCCTTTTTTTCGTCCGATTTAATGACGATCATCCATCATTAGACGGCAAACTCGATCATCATCGGCCAACCTTTCGTTAGCTAACAATCCAGTGTCTGCATCCGCAGGCGATCCAACGCACCACACCGATGCTACGGCGTTTTATTGTGTTCTGCGGGTGTTTTTCGTACGATAAGAAAGGCCCTGCCAATGCTGGAAGCCAGAGACCGCCGATGACCGCCGCCTCGCAGAGGCTCACGTGGAGACGCTCAACGACGGTACCTCTATATTCTCTCCACTGTAGACGCTAACAAAATGTACAGCCATTACGGCTATTGAGTACAGGCCAGGAAATCTGAATCACATCCTAAGTCTGTTTCTCAGCATTATTGGCATTAGTTATAGTCTGCGTTATAGCTGCGGGGTGCGTCCGGCGTCGCATCCACGTTTTCATCAGGAGCTAACGCAACAGCTTTATGACGCGAGCCTCCTCCCATAGTAGCAGTTGCAGCCAATTGAGAGTGGACTGTTTCCCCCCAATTGGCGGTACTTGCTAGTTACTTAATATGCCTATGGGGGCGCAGGCAGCTCATGGGCGACTGACTTCCTCAGTTATTGTTCTGTGACATCGACGACGGACGACGGCTGTAACCCAGACAGCAAGGTTCACCTACACAGGGGGAACCTGCACAACTCTGGTAGCGGACTGGGCAGCGCGGGCGTGGGGTAGCAGATTCTGGACAGCTGGAAGGAACCAAACCGGCTTTCAAATCGCTTCTATTACATAACTAGACCCTGCCCATCATTTCGGCGATGAAGAAAACGCATCGCCCACGACTCCTCGTTGGCTCCACGCGAGCAATATCTGCCAAGACCCACCCTCTAACTCGGCGACGACTCATTCGGCGTCCGCTTTATTGGTTGCTGCTGAATATTTCCGTTTCCGGCCGCCGCGAGCCGACGATTCGTGATTTGGCGCTAACCCAGCCTCAGGCCCGCTGCCATATATGTAGATTAAATAGCCTCTCTGCCGCACTTGCCATTACCCGCAAGCTATATACGAGAGCATCAACCACTTGCGACGGACGTAAAACGAATACACAGCTAGGTTGAGAAAATTCATTCATACGCGCAAACACTACATTTTTTCCCGAAAAATGGACTGCCCAAACGAAAGTCCTACCCGCGATATGCTTCCAGCCACTGTCATTCCTCGCCATTATGAGTTGGAACTTGAGCCGAACTTGGTAAACTTCAATTTTGAGGGAAGACTCACCCTGAGCTTGCAAGTCTTGGAAGACACCGATTTCATCACTCTCCACTGTAGAGAAGTGGAGATATGTTCGGCCAAGGCAGCATCAGGTGGTCGGCAACTTGGGTAAGTAACAGCAGAAACAGTTACGCGGTGTCTAACACCTATACTACAGCTCCGACCTCAGCGTTACGTACGATGTCGAAGCTCAAACGGCAACTATTTCGCTGGATGGAACAGCCTATGAAGATGAAAAAGCGGAGCTTGAGCTAAGATTCATTGGTCAATTAAATGAAACCTTGTGTTACAAACAAAGGAAGGTAACACAATGCAGCCTAGGGCGGCCCAAAACTGAGGCCCGGAGGGGCTTAGCCAGAGGCGCCTACAGGATATTTAATTAGGACGTGAAGTCACGTGACTACGTGGAAGCGCTTAGAGCGCTTAGGACTAAGCGGCATGAGCGGCGCTTACAACGCTTAGGGTTAAGCAATACAAGCCGTAACTATAATAGAGAGATAGATAGGTACTTAAGGAAGGGGTAGTTCTATAGTATAGGATAGTCTAGATCTCTATTAATCAATCTAAGTAATAGTTCTACTATTGAGA
>JARDXD010000543.1:0-13647 GCA_029218145.1 Aphanocladium album
GTACGGCGGGTACTGTTGAGGAGGAGGACCGCCGTAGCCGGGGGCTGGGGGACCACCAGGGCCGGGACCGTAGCCGCCTCCGCCGTAACCGGGGCCGCCGTAGCCTTGGGGAGCAGGCGGCGCGGGTCCACCCCATTGGTTTCCGGAAGGACCCTGAGGAGGACCACCGTACCCAGGACCACCGCCGTAGCCGCCTTGCTGGGGAGGAGGTCCTTGGCTGTAACCAGAGTAGTACTGGCCGGGGTTCGGAGGCGGCTGGTTATATCCTCCAGGAGGTCCGGACGTTGGCTGGCTGTAGTTGTAACCATCCGAGGGCGGCGGACGGCTGGTAGCAGGCGCAGGCGAGTGGGACATGTAGTTCTCGCTGGCGTTGCCGTCGCCTCCTTCCATGGAGGCCAAGTCTCGTGTCTGAATTTGAGACCAGAGCGAGCCAGCAACCTTGCCGTGACCGGCGTGCGCAGAGTCCAAGCCACCTCCACAGGAGTGAATATCACGCTTGCCACTGCCGCCTTGCTGGTTCAGGATATGGTTCTTTCCAGCCTTGACGGATTCGGAAGAAAGGAGGCGATCGAGTTCGTGACGGCGAGGGTGCTCATCAGCCCACTTGCGGACTGTTTTGAACATGTCTCGCTGAATCTCAACGCCCTCATCGCGAAGGGCAGGGTGATGGAGGGCACGAAGAATATCATTAGTGACCTCGTCGGTGGGAACGCCAATGTTGTCCCAAGCAAAGATGATGCGACTGAGTTTGTCAGTATTCTGAATACGCCATGAATGGCTGGAGAAACTTACGGAACAGCATACTGCAAACAAGTAGCAGCAACACGACCAGCGCAAGAGTTGAGAACGTTGGTGAAATGGTCCTTTGACAACATAGAGTGGGTAGGGTCCGAGCAGCGCGGGTTGTCCCAAGGCTCCAGCTGAGACTTGGAACTGGCAGAAATGATACCCGACGAGCCGTCCTTGAGGACCTTGGACACTTGCTTGATAATCGGCCGAATAAAAGGAGCCAAAAGTCCGAGGACAAACGCGGTCAGAGTCTCGCTAATGTGCTCGAGCAGCTTCTCGAGGCCGGGAATCTTGGCAATTCCTCTGCTGATGGTCTTGACAATTCTGTCTCTGAACTGGAGAATCGGGTATATCTGACCAGCAGTCTTGACAGGATCAAAGTTGGGGCTCATGCCAGGCACGATGTTGGTGTTACCCTCGGCTCTAGAGCGATCCATGCCTCTGTCCATGGATCTGTTCTGCTGCTCCTGCGCCTCGGACATTGCCTTGAGCTCTCTGGCCTGAGCGGCAAAGCTATCACCTTCACCAGGAAGCTTCGATACCAGAGAAATAAAATCATTCGGCGCAGAGACTCCGAGGAAACCGCGGTCGGTCGAGCCACCACCGCTTCTGGCAGACTCGGCGTTTTTCAGAGCGACATCAACCTCGTCGACTTCGGACTGGGTGAAGTGATCGTTGGCTTCACCAATGACGGAGTGGAGGAAATCGACGCCACCAAAGGTTCCAGTAACAATAGGGTAGATTCGCTTGCCACGAACATTGATCTCCGCCTGCGTTCCGCAATGGGGGAAAACACTGTGGTGTCCCATCTCGCGCAGAGCAAGCTCACAGTAGTTGCTGTGTGCGCTGTAGTCTTCCAGACAATGCAAGGCCTGGCCAAGGCATCGAAGAGCCTCGCAAAGATTTTCGTCCTTGCCCTTGCCCTTGTCACCATTTGTGTAGATGCGGCCAAAGTGGATGCAGCGTGCAATGCTGAATCGCAAGTAGCCAGCGCTGGTCGCCCAGTCACCCTTTTCGTTCTTGATATAGTTCTTCATGCCGGTTTCCATATCGATTTCAGTCTCTACAGGTCGAACAGGTCCTCTCAAGCGCGGGTCGAGCGTGCGAGCATCAACACCTTCGGCATAGCCGAGAGGGTTGTCAATGTGCTCTTCGGGACGGTAGCAGCCAAGGCGCTCCTCGGTGACTTCGAATTCGTCGGTGGCATACCCGTGGGCCATGAAGGAAAGAACCCAGACCTAGATATATGGTTAGATTTAACAGCGCCGTTTGTGATTGGGGGAGTGCCCTTACGAGGATACGAATGGTTGCGCCGTTGACGCCCTTTAGACTGCCGACGTCGACGGCCTGCGAGTAATCACGGAGCCAGTTGCCAAAGTAGACGCGCTTGACGTTCATGGAGCTCCATTTCTTGCCGTGCAAAAAGGCAAGGCCGGTAAGCATGTCCTCGATGTCTGGGCTCGGTTAGTTTCACCTGTCATGCGCGACGCGGGAGTGCGGGGCTGAACAAACCTCCATGTCGCCAGTTGAAGCCTTCGACCTGCGCAAAGTTAGGATGTTACATTGTGGCATGGTGTAGATGTGGCATACCTGCGCAATCGAAGGGATATTTCCAGCACCAAAAGCTGCAACCTGGCCTGGGAGGTAGGCCAAGCAGACGACCGCCACCAGCAGGATAAAAGTACCCCGCGAGATCATGAATGACGGCATGGCGGGGAGTATAGGTGGAAGCCGAGCAGTATTTCGATGAGCTACGAGCTCGTTCAAGTGGCAATGACAAAATGAATTCGAAACTCAGATATGGCCTTGGTGGAATGTTTGAGCGAATGCTGTCGCTCAAAGGCTTGTGACGATTAAGGCTGCAGCTGTGAGTGGCCGTAGGTGGGGTTGAAAGAAGCTTGTCTTATGAGGTAACAAGATTGCAGGGCGTCGAGGCTTGGTGAGGGAGCCCGTGCAGCCAGGCCTCCAGCCCCAGCATGCGCCACCTGGTGAGCTGTACTGGTATGGCGCAGTAAACCAGGTAGCAAGTTACCTAGTGTGTGTGTGTGTGTGTGGCGGGGGGATGCGAGGCAGCCCTTGCGCGGACTATTCACAAAAGAAGAGTGTCAAATAACATGTGATGGACGCTACTTTCCTTTGATTTGAATTCTACACAACTGCCGGAAACATAATTCCAAAGCCAAGCAGATACCTTTTGAAAAGACAATGGCCACGGGCTGTAGCGATCCTAGGTTAGTAGGTACCTACCTAGTCATATGGCTGGTATATGCGGCGACCACAGTATGGAGCTGCACTGCGCTTCACACCACTTTGGACTATTGACATGCTTATTTTGTCCTCTTTCGCAAGATGTCAGCGCCCAATTACAAGGTTGGTCGAACCTTTCGGAAGCTCGGGGCGACTGTGACCATCCGGTACCTACGTATAGTACATGCCATAATGACGCGGTCCTGAAGTTGCAGGCAAGTACCCAAAACCCCGACAGCGACCCTACAGCAGCCCTTCAGCGTTCAGCCCAATGACAGCTCCGCTGTAAGCCATCCCCTATGCTCCCGAGTGCGGGGTGGGTCGGTCGCGACTGGCGTGACTCTGGCTGCCAAAAAAAAAAAAAGTAACGCCACTAGCAGACCTTCGGCATCCGCTGTACCGCCGCGATTAAGGGGCCCTGGCCACTAGTTAGCTATTCCCATTTTAATTTTAGCACCCGCTGCTCCCGTTCCTAAAATCTTTCCCTTTGCAACATCTTCCTTCGCGCGCATTCTCTTTTACTTTACCTCTGCATGGCTGATCTTTGAAATTAGCCTATCCTGCGCTGATTCAATCGCCTCCTTGGCTAATAGCGACAGCTGAGGCCATCCGCTTGCCCTGTCGTGATCCCTACACAATACCCGACCCGCCCGATAGCATTCCCGAATACCCGATCTCGACAAGATGCCTTCCAGAACTCTTCCTACGTTTTCGCGGGCCGAAGTCGAGTCGCATAGCAATGCCGGTTCCTGCTATGTTACTGTCGGCAACAATGTCTACGATGTGACCGATTTCGTTGACGACCACCCCGGTGGCGGCAGTCTGGTTCTCGAATACGCGGGCAAAGACATTAGCGAAATCCTGAAGGATCCCACCTCCCACGAACACTCTGAGGCTGCCTACGAAGTTCTCGACGACTCTCTCGTCGGCTTCCTTACCGAAAAAGGCACCGCTAACGGTACCGCCAATGGCTCCGCCGCTACCGACAAGAGTGGCGTACATGTCCACCCGCGCACTGGCATGTCTTGCGAGGAAGACCTTACCAAAGACACCGACTATAACCAAGATTATAAGAAGCACAAGTTCTTGGACCTCAGCAAGCCCCTCCTCATGCAAGTTTGGAGAGGTGGCTTCACCAAAGAGTTTTATCTCGATCAAGTCCATCGCCCGCGTCACTACAAGGGTGGCGCATCGGCGCCTTTGTTCGGAAACTTTTTAGAGCCTCTCTCCAAG
Organism: Aphanocladium album; assembly: GCA_029218145.1. Lineage (NCBI taxonomy): Eukaryota > Fungi > Ascomycota > Sordariomycetes > Hypocreales > Aphanocladium > Aphanocladium album. The sequence goes on from JARDXD010000543.1 coordinate 4,270, forward strand.
ACTCCCTGGTGGGTGGTTCCGACCATCTGGCTTCCTTGCGTCGCCTTTGGAGTTTACAAGGCGTCCGAGGGTCTTCCTAACGCGCATGTTGCCGGCTACTGGGTGTTCGGCGTCTTCTTCTGGACCTTTATCGAATATTGCATGCACCGTTTCCTCTTCCATCTCGATGGGTAAGCAACCATGTCACTCATGTTAAGTACAATCGCTAACGTCTAGCAGATACCTCCCTGATAACCGCGTTTTCCTCACTCTTCATTTCTTGCTTCATGGTATTCACCACTACCTTCCCATGGACAAGTACCGCCTTGTCATGCCACCGACCCTTTTCGTTGTCCTGGCGACACCTTTCTGGAGCCTGGCGCATACTCTCTTTGCTTACAGCTGGTACGCCGCTACTGCTGTTTACTGCGGTGGCATCTTTGGCTACATCTGCTACGATCTGACTCACTACTTCCTTCATCACGAGAACCTCCCTCTGTGGTACAAGCAGCTCAAGAAGTATCATCTTCAGCACCACTTTCTCGACTACGAGCTTGGTTTCGGTGTCACCAGCAAGTTCTGGGATACCATTTTCGGAACTGAGCTGACAACCTCCATCAAGACCAAGTAACCTGACTTTTTGAATGCATTGCGGCCAGATATGGAAAGAACGGTGTGGCAGGTGCAGCTGCTGGGCAGAATTGAAATCCTATGAAATGACTGAAGAGCGCTCAAAGATGCGAATGATTGATATTTTCTACACAATAATTGTAACCTATTTTAATACTGCTGGCACCATAATTGGTGTTCTCTAATACAGACACTTTTACCCAATTGAGTTTCTCCACACCCCGCTAATAGAGCAACAATTACATCGCATACTTGAGAAAAGAGAGCTACCAGCATGTGTGTGGATGAGTAGGCATTCTCGGCGCCATTCTACCCTTGCCCAGCCATTCCAGACAGTGCGATGCCCAACTTCGGTCATGCCCACTTCGGCGCTCACCCACCTCAGCCTCGCTCATTTGACAGTAGAACTTTGTGTTATAAAAAAGCAAGCTTAAATCAAACACCTTCGATAGAATAAACACTATACAAGAAGAAAAGGGCCACAAGAGATTGCACTTGGGACAAAACAGAAACGCCTCTAGGCTAGACTGACAGCTACTGCGAGTCAGGCCAAATATTTCGCCAATGTTTTTCTTTTGTTTCTTGGTTTTGCCCTTTGTCGTCGCTGCGAGCGCTTCAAGAATCAGAACCGGATGCAAGACTGTCAAAGTCGGCGATTCAACCGATTTGCTGCTGAAAGGCGACCTCTTGCTCCCGCATGGCATTGTACGAAATGGCGTCCTGCTCATCGAGGGAGGCCGGATCAGCTGCGTCGGACACGGCTGCCAAGCCTCATCCGGCGCCATCAATATGATATCGTGCGTCGGATCCGTCATTTCTCCTGGTTTCATTAACCTGCACGAGCACATCGCCTGGTCCATGGTGGAACCGAACAAGCCCCATGAGCGGTATGATGCGCGTCACGATTGGCGCGTGGGACTTCGGAATCACACCAAACTACACTCGACGATGAATGGCACCGAGATAGATGCGACCAAATGGGGTGAGCTGCGGCATGTATTCTCTGGTACCACATCCATAATCGGGGATGCCATGGTCCCAGGTCTGGCGCGAAACCTCGACTTTGTGGGGGGCTTGGAGGACGGCCTGACGGCGCGGGTTGATGAGTATTCCATCTTTCCGTTGGATGATGCCAAGGGTATCCTTAGAAATGGCGACTGCAACTACGGGCCACACGCGATTACGAAAGAAGGAGCCGGTAAATACTACCGATACGTCGCCCACATTGCGGAGGGCGTTGATGCCGAAGCAGCGAATGAATTCAGATGCTTGTCAGACCAAACATTCGGCCCAGGTCCTCACACCAAACGGGCTGGTGCCGGTACTGACATCATTGCCCCAAACCTAGCCATTGTCCACGGCCTTGGGCTGTCAGATGCAGACTACGACATGGTTGCCCGCCGCGGCGCCAGTGTAGTTTGGTCCCCCCGGAGCAACGTGTCTCTTTACGGCAAAACCCTCAACGTCACATACCTGCTCGAAGCCGGCATCAAGGTAGCTCTGGGTTCAGACTGGCAGCCTTCAGGCTCAGCAACCATGGCGCGCGAGGCAGCCTGCGGGGCCTATGTGACGGAGAAGAGCTATGGTTACCGCATCCAGCCCAGGACGCTTTGGGAGATGATGACCATCAACGCAGCCGAGGTGGGTGGCTTTGAGAGGCATTTGGGTTCGCTTGAAGTGGGCAAGATGGCCGACATTGCCATTTGGGGCGTTGATGAGCACCAGCGGCAAGACCAGTACGCTCAGGTAGTCTTTGGCAACCCGGAGAATCTTGAGCTCGTACTGCGTGGCGGGCGAGTTTTGCTTGCCAGCGAGGAGCTTGGAAGCGTGGCAAAGGACAAGTGTGAACTGCTGCGGTTCGGTGCGTTTACAAAAGTGGCATGCGTAGCGGCTGATTTGAACATGACCTTTGCAGAGTTTGAGCGAGTGCTGGGGTACCCGTATCCGTCTATCCTGCCTGGTATCCCCCCGAATGAGCCAAGCTGTGAGCCAACTCGTTGAGTGACTGTGCTGCTTTAACTGGTTTCGACGGGGCTGAACAAGGGCATGTAAAGAGACTATATGTCGTATTGGTGTCTGACCCTCGTTTCTAGATTTGAAGATGTGGCATGGCATTATAGACTCTCGTTTGTCGTTTTCTTTTGGCTCTCTAATCTGTTGGGCTATGTCGCGTTACTTGTATTTGATTATTTACATTACCTTCCAATCACTTCCTCTGCAGTGCCACTCTTTCGTTGTAACCTCTTTACCCTTTTTACCGACTGAAATTGTCATTAAATAGACACTCATTTTCTTCCCATGCCCTCAGCCGTGCCCCGCCACTTACAGTGACTGCCTGCTGGTCTTGGCGGCGTTAGGCAAAAAACGACTCTGCCGCGTGTTCACGTGACCGTCGGCGACCCAAATTTCGCCGCTTCTGTCGCCCGACCACCTTGCCAGTGACGTTCCTGTTTGCTGGACTCAGTTTCAATTCCCGTGAGATCGTGATATTGTATTCTTGTACCGAACACTGTACCAGCGATTTATCAAAACTCCAAATATGGCCAGCTTAGACGTCGAGGCACTGCTGGACGCCACTGCCAAGAGCGCAGAGGAAACCCAGTCCAAGCCATCTGCTGAAGATACTTCCAGAAATGAGCGATCGGACCGCAAAGATTCCGACCGTGATCGCGACCGCGACCGTGATCGTGACCGAGACTTCGACCGTCGCCGCAGAGACCGCAGTCCTCTGAACAGGAGCCGACGAGGCACCCCAGATGAGGGCACTCCCAGAAGTGACACCGGCAGCCACCGCAGTCGCCGCCGCAGCCGAAGCCGTGACGACGACCGCCGCTCCAGACGCAATCGTGATGGTGACTACTACCGCAGCGGTCGTGGACGCTCGCGCTCGCGCTCCCCACGCCGCCACCATCGTCGCGACGATCGCGACCGCGATCGCCGGGACCGCGATCGCCACTACGGCCGGAGCCGCGACGATGAGCCGCGCGACAAACAAGATGCTACGCCTCAGCTGAACGAGGACGAGCGGGATAGAAGGACAGTTTTCGTGCAACAGCTTGCAGCCCGGCTGCGGACTCGTGAGTTGAAGGAGTTCTTCGAGAAAGTTGGTCCTGTCACGGAAGCACAGATTGTGAAAGATCGCATCAGCGGACGATCGAAAGGGTAAGTCATCATCCCCAATGCCTAATACGAAAGCTGCTAACGCACCACAGAGTTGGCTACGTCGAGTTCAAGGAGGAGGACTCGGTTACCACCGCCCTTCAGCTTACTGGACAAAAACTACTAGGTATTCCTGTCATCGTTCAAGTAACGGAAGCAGAGAAGAATCGCCAGGCCCGTAACACGGAGTCTGGGGGCTCCCATCCCAACCACGTTCCTTTCCACCGCCTATATGTCGGAAACATTCACTTCAATGTCACCGAGCAAGATTTGCAGGCCGTTTTCGAACCTTTTGGAGAACTTGAGTTTGTCCAATTGCAAAAGGACGACAGCAACCGCAGTCGCGGTTACGGCTTCGTACAGTAAGTTCAGACCTGGCAACTTTTGAAGCTTTTCAGCGTTAACATTCCACACAGGTTTCGTGATGCAGGCCAGGCTCGTGAGGCGTTGGAAAAGATGAACGGCTTTGATCTAGCCGGCCGTCCCATCCGAGTTGGCCTCGGCAACGATAAGTTTACCCCCGAGAGCACTGCCAATATGTTACAGAGATTTTCCGGCCAGAATTCTTCCAACCAGCAGGGCTCTTCCTTTTCAGGCTCCGGTGGCCGTGGCGGGCAAAACTCCAACTTTGACCGCGCCGGCGCGCGTGACAGCGAGAAGACGGGCGGTGCCAGCGCCCTCGACGACACCGATGTGGGCGGTGTCAACTTTAACAACTATAGTCGCGATGCATTGATGCGAAAGCTTGCCAGAACCGACGACTCGAGCAAGGGCTCCGAGGAGCGGCAGGTGCTGAAACCTAGAACCGAGACGAAGCCACTTCCCATGAACGTCAACACTGCTAGCCGCTGTGTTGTGCTTCATAACATGTTTAATCCGGATGAGTATGTCGCCCCGCCCGCCATGTCTACATCAGCTCTTACTAACAAATACGACAGGGAGGAAGGCGAAGACTGGGTGAAGGAGCTCGAGGATGACGTGCGCCAGGAAGCAGAGGAAAAGTACGGACACGTCGTGCACATTTCCGTGGACCCCAACTCGAAGGGTGACATCTACCTTAAATTCGACAAAGTCCAGGGTGGTGAAAACGCCATTCGAGGTCTTAACGGCAGATACTTTGGTGGGCGCATGATCGACGCGTCTCCTGTTGTAGATGCAGTCTACAGCAGTTTGTTCTCTCGCACAAGGGCTTTCTAAATGCTAATCATGAGCTCTTCGACATTCTTATTTCACTATAGGATCCAACAAACGCGGCGAGTACCCAGCGACCTGCCGTCTTCTCTTGCCCCAGCAGAGAGTCCCTCTATGGCAACTAGGCCCGTTTACCAAATGGCACACTGGACGATTCAAAAGCTACACTTTCGCTTTCTGGACTCGCTCTCACATCAGCTCGAGCACACAGGTTTTACACTTGCCTCGCCCTAGTCTCCCATACTGATTCATATGCCCTAGGACCGCCAATTCAGGCTCCTACTCGCCAGGAGCCGCGATAGGCAATCCCTGGTAAAGAACTCTTTTAAAAGTTGATGCTTTTGGCATTGTATCTATATATAATCATCATTTCTAGCAAAATTCATCCAGAAACTGCCGTGTCCCCCATGTGTATAGTGATCTACAAGCGTTAGAAGCCCGGACAAGCCGCGTACAGAGCAACCTGTTCAATTTTAAATCGTGTGCTCTGGTTTTAAAAAGTAGTGATTGTCGTCGTTTGTGAGCCGGCAAGCCGGACACTGCCAGCTGTCGGCTGAAGTGTCAGGCCCGTTTGCTCTCACCTGGGTTGGCCGTTTTGATGCTCACATTCTCATCTGTTTCCCCCTCACTTCGGCGCACGCCGCATTCACTCACGCACGCAGTATTCTTATGTCTCAGAAGGTTACTCGCTTCGCTCGCTATCACATGCAACAGGGTCTCGCTTTTTTCCAAAGCGGTTCTAAGCCACTCATCTCTCGCTGTACAAAACACCGGCTCACATCACCATACCCGCTGCTCTATCCTGCCCTTCTCCTCTCCGGAATCCTTTTCCTTCTTCAATCTCCTCGAGCGACTCACGTCACGAACATTCACCTGCTGAAGATGCAAGTGGGGATTTGCCACTCTCTGCCTGTGTAAAGCAAGCACACTCGAAATCCTCTTGTTCAACCGTGCTACGAGTCGTGACAGTATGAGCGTGGCCGGATCAAGCACAATCGGCTCCGAAAACGCACCTACACTCGAGCGTGGCATGATTCAACCGACCTCGCAAGTTGGCGACAATCCCAAACGAGACTCTGCCGACAGTATGCTGTCCGTCAGCTTCTCAACGCCCCTCGCCGGCGCGGCGCGCGCAGAAAAGATAAAGCAAATGTCGAAAAATCATGTAAGTTTCTTCCTGGGCCTGAAATCATGATCATCAAAAGTTGCAACTGTCCTAATGCTATTTTGCAGCCCGCTTTCGACAAGTCTCGAAATATGCAGCAGACCCTCGTCAAGATTCAACAGTCGCTGCGCCGCATGCCTGGCGTCTCGTCGGCCGAGTCGTCCGAGATTGTGCTGCAGCTGCAGGAGATTGGGCAAATCATCAGCCGCGAGACGAGCGCGCTCGTGGACGCCGTCATGAACCTGACGCTCGATCAAGAGGATACGGACAAGGCGGTGGCTCGCATGAGCATTGAAGCCAACATTGCCAAGGCACGCATCGAAGACCAGAGCAACACGATCCAGAAGCTACAGGTGCAACTAAAGGACGACGCAAACAATAAAACACAGAATGACGACAAACAGTCAAACAGCAGCCAGTCTGTGCAGTTTGGCGAGGAAAAGGATGATTTGATCAAGGTAAGCATGTGTTTTCGGCTGTGGGAAATGATACCATCGCTGACAGGCTTTACGCAGGTTCTGAAAGAGACGAATAAACATCTCGAAGAGCAGGTCAACGGAAGGCGCTCTCTTTGGGTCATGAAGCATCCGGATGAACAGTCTCTCTCCCGTGCCATTGAGACGCTTCGCGACTCAGCCGACGGCTTCCCCGTCGCCCAAAACGCCCTCGTCTCCCTACGACAAAACATCAACCGCACCAACAGCGGCAGTCACACTATTCCATCATCAAGTGAGCACCGCCAGGAATACAGCCGTCCCAACGAGTTGGACAATGGCGTTGCTTCGCCCGACTTCTACGCGCGGCCCTCTGCGCAGCTGCCAATCGGCAGCCTCCGCAGCACGGCTGGCCCGCCTCGTCCACCGTCCGCGGTGCCATATGCTCGCAGAACCAACCCGGCGTCTGCCTCAAACGTGTGGGAGCAGCCGCAGCAGTCCCTCGCCCCCTCTCGCGGCCCTCCCATGGGCGGCGTCGGTGGCAACACCGCCACTGGCAGCAGCGGCTTTGCCGTGTCTTCGTTTAGCCGCAACAGCAGTTCGGTTGGACGCAAGACGGCCCAGCCTTCCAGCAGCAACTCGCACTTTAGCCCAAACGCGGCCGAGTTTTATCCCTGGAACCCCGCGCCTATCGACCACGGTGGCGGCCACAGCGGCGGGCGTTCGGCCTCCACGTCCTTTGGCAACGGCGGCGGCGGCGGCCACGGTAACAGCACCGGCAACAGTAACTCGCGGGACTTTTACCCTCGTACCCCGACCGCGGCGTCGCGCGGCCGCTACGGCAGACTGCAGGAGGCGCCTCCGTCTGCAGGCTCCGACACAGGCGGCGGCGTGAGCCTGGGTGGTGGCGGCAGCAGCAGCAGCAGCAGTAACGGCAACATGATGCGCGGCGGCCTCGCCGGCAGCAGCAGCCTGATTCCGGCGCCGTCGGCGACCTTTATCGCGCCGCTCGTGCACATGAACGAGCGCTCCGTGGCGGCGTGGCATGACGGCATCATGGACTTTTACGCCGTCATCCGGGCGTTTGTAGAGCGGCACGCCAGCCAGCCCGACCACGCCTCGTCCATGAAGATGAGCTCGACCACCCTCTGGCCCATCTTGCTGGCCACCTACCACCCGCTCTCCAGCCAGGAGGCCGCGTCCTATCTCGAGTACCACCTCCGCAACGAAAACTCCAAGGCGTGCCTGGTGACGCGCGTCATGATTGACTATATTGTGAATCGGGTTTGGACGCCCGCTGCCTGGAGCGGCGCCGACGATGAGTCGAGCTTTGCCCTCATGGAGCTTGAGCGGGACATGGAACGCATGCTCGGTAAGCCTATCCCCTTATCCCATCTACCGTCTTACGCAGTCCCGCAACTTACCATCTTTTTTCTTACTCACAGGCCAGCCGTCCGCGTTCCGTCAGCCTCTTCTCGACCGCCAGGCTGCCATCATCGACGGCATCCTCGCCAAGGAGCACGACTCGTCCTTCCACAAGGCCAAGGTCGACGACATGACCAGCACGCTGCTCGCCAACCTGCAACCGCTGCTCAACCGCCTCGCCAACCCGGCCGACGCCTACCGCGACATGGAGCAGGTCGCCGAGCACGCCTGGGAGCTCTCCTCCAAGATTCTCACCTCGCGCCTCACCTTTGACTTTCGGTTTCCCGAGATTGGCTCGCGCTTCTCGAGCCAGTCCATGCTGCCCATCTGGCCGCGCATGGACCCGTTTGAGCTCCAGGCCAAGCATTGGCGTGTGGCCCTCGTCACGACGCCGGTGATTACGTGCCGCAACGACACAGGGACCAACATCTCGGCGCACTCGGTGTCCCTGGCTGATGTATTTTGCATGCATTAACGGTAAAAGCGGACCGAAAATCCTCTTTCTTTTCTTATTCTGTTTTTCTTATTCATATTTTATTTTGTTTCGTACAGTTTTCCAACAAAAACGGCCTTTGGTATGGCAAAAAGTGAGATTGGCAATTGCAAACAGTGCGCAGCTATTTTTACAAGCAAAGGAAGAAAAAAATCAGTCTTTGGAGATGATTCGGGAGGACTGGCTGGGATTGTCGCTAAGAGATTTTCTCTTACAAAAGTAAAGCCAATATCGGCAATGATGATTTATAAGGACAAGCTTTCTCCGGAGTATAAAAATGGTCAAGGGATGACTTCGCAAGGAACAAAAGTCAGATATATCGCAATGATAGTATATCAAGGAACAAAGATTTCATTTTATCAATACAGTCTAAGAAGCGAAGAACGAAAACCCAACGCTGACCCAAATTACACGATTACCCGTGGAATATTAAAAACAATTAGCCCAGAAATACCCATTCGGTGCGCATTTTAACGCCCTCCATCCATAGGCTTCCAATCCAGCCTTCTCGACACGGCGCCCAAGACGACCTTCAAGACACCCTCTGCCGTCAGGGTGTTGCCCCGTCGCCCGTTTCCATCCCACGTCACCGCATCCACGATGTCTCGCCCCGCGTGCTTCATCAGACCATCGTCCAGCTCCCGCAGTGCCTCTCTGGCCTCCTTGTCCTCGCCGACCTGGAAGAACTGCACGCCCAGCTGCGACGCCGGCGCGCGCATCTGGCTCAGCCGCATCGCAATCCCGATCAGCACGCCCGCGGGGTCATCCGTCGGCCGCCCGTCCGTGATCACAATGACGTTGATCGGCTTCATATCCTTAGGGTTGACCGCCGCCTCCAGACGGTCCATGTACGCGCCGAGGATGGACTCGAGGCGGGTGCCCGTGGGCGTGAAGCCGTCGGG
>JARDXD010001294.1:0-13618 GCA_029218145.1 Aphanocladium album
GACCCAACAGGCGCCCCCAAAACGACGAAGAGGTGGTGGTGGTGGTGGCGGCGGCGGCGGCGGCGGCGGCGGGAATGCTAATTCCGCAGGACCCAAGTCTGGTAAAGGCAAAGAAGCTGTCGACAAAGCAGAGCAGCAGCCCAAAGTGCCACCGACTGGTCCCAAGTCGCACGCAGGAGGCAGAGCCGCGAATGGAAAGGTGACACCAGGCAAGGCCTCGGGCGGAAGAGGCGGCAAGAAGTGAGGAGAAGCGAGAGTGATTGTGTGTATATACGTGTGTGCGGTACAGCATTGGCTCGCCGATGGCTTGAATTTGGAATATCTTTTGGCGTTTATGGCTGGCTTATAACTGGGTGGCTTACCCCTCGATACAGAGCTTCAAGGAATGATTTTACATTGTTGTTTGCTTTTTTAATATATACGATAATTGCTTCTGATGGCTTGAAAGACAAAACTGAACAGCCTGATTCAAAATTTCTCTACTCTTTTATGAATTATTTCGCCTTCCTCGTGGTGATGGAAGTGATGCTGCCAAGAGGTGGGATGTGTGGCAGTGCCGTGTTAACTAGTTAGTATTTGGGTATCGGCACATGAGGCGTAAGCTACGCGTCGGCATTTTGTTTCTGGAATTTTGTAGCCATAGTATTTTTGTTTCCTACATTTTACTCATTCTCTTGCATTATTTTTGCCATTTCATCTTCGTTCTTGGTTTACTGCCGAGGTCGGTGTACAGTTGCCACTGGCGGGCGCCCTCTATTTTTGGAACAAGCGGGACGTCGTCATCGGATTCGCCTCTCCCGCTCGTCCAGTACGTACCTGGCATTAGGCGCGTGCTGCTTGCTGCCACTAACTACGTCTTCTAGAAGGCCCCAGGTATTCTGTACCTACCTACTTGTTCGAGCGATGCAGGTCTGAATAATGGTGCTGCATTAGCGGGTTGATAAGTTGGCAGTGGCGGCGCGCAGGAGGGATTGTCCTGACGAGTCAGCCATGATTGTCACCGTTGAGGAATACCTGGTATTCTGATGAGAGATGTAGAGAAAAGTGAATGCCACCATGCGGTTTTGAATACAGAGATTGGATTTAAATTGTGACCTACATTGACGTGGCATCATCGAGATGCAGAAGTACCCGGCACCAGCCACTGACAGGGCTCTTCCCCCGCCAGCCTTTTTTTAACGATACAGTTTACAGCGGGTGCCCACTGTAACCTGTCGTGGTAGAGGTCCAGCCCCGTCGAGGACTGCCCAAAACCGCCCCAGCAATGTAAAAAAGCTTAGCGCCAAGAGTGACAGCCTCCCGCGGCCTCTTTGCCCGCTACCAGTGCCTACCTACCTTACCTAGGTAGGCAGGCACCGCAGGCACCTAGGTACCTACCTACCTACAGAGGAGAGAGGTTACCTTGGAGCTGCCTCTCTTCTTCCTCTGCGCTGGCACAAGCTTGTCCCTCCTCCTTCTCCAAGCCACACCCACCACGAGTCACGACTTGCAATACACTGGCGTAATTACAAACCCTTGTCATCTCTTCTTGGTGCAGGCGAACATCCATCTCCGCCAAATCCTATACTCGCATTCCTCCATCCGCATTACCCTTTCTCCCCCGCGCCAAACAAACCGACGGCATTTCTTCTTCCTTCGAGCAACAGCAGCAGCATCCGCTAGCGAGCACCCGCCCAAAAAAAAGCCCGCGCGACATCATAGACTCGAGTCTGCGGTCCGGCGCTTCGGCTTAGCGTCGGCGAGGTAGTGACGACGCTCGCGGCCCTCCCGAAACCACCGCTGCTGCTACTTTTTCCCAAACCACTACAGCATCGCCCGTTCCTCGCGCGAGGGAACCACAGTCGCCCATCATGTCCAAGGTTATGAGAAGCATCAAAAATGTGACCCACGGTTACTCCAGCATCCAGGCCAAGGTCCGCGAAGGTACGTCAATTTCAGTCCCTTGGTCCCGCCCGCACGTCACCAGGCGCTCAGCGATGGAGCGAGGACGACGGCGAGAAACCCAAAGCGCAACAATTCGCCGCTAACTATTGCCGCCCGACAGCGACCAGCAATGACCCATGGGGACCGACCGGTACGCAGATGAGCGAGATTGCTCAGATGACATTCAACACGTAAGTTTGCACCATAGCTCTTGTTGGCTGCTGCTGCCGCCGACGCCGCCTCCTGTCGCGGCATATTCGTGCGGGGCTCGAGACTGACCACGGCTTTGCCCGCGCCCCTCAAACAGCTCGACCGAGTTTTACGAAATTATGGACATGCTCGATAAGCGCCTGAATGACAAGGGAAAGAATTGGCGACACGTTCTCAAGGCTCTCAAGGTTCTCGACTACTGCCTGCACGAGGGCTCCGAGCTCGTTGTCACTTGGGCCCGCCAGAGCCTTTACGTCATCAAGACTCTTCGCGAGTTCCAGTACATTGACGAGGACGGTCGCGACGTTGGTCAGAATGGTAAGATGATTGCTGCGGCGACAAAAATGTTAAAATTGCCAGCTAACCTTTGCGACCCCGACAGTCCGAGTCGCCGCCAAGGAGCTCACTTCCTTGATTCTCGACGAGGAGCGTCTGCGCGCTGAGCGAACCGACCGAAAGTCATGGAAGTCTCGCGTCACCGGGCTGGAGGAACACATGCCCGAGCACATGGGTGGCGGTTCTTCCTCGCAGCCCCAGCGCCGACCCAACAGGCGCCCCCAAAACGACGAAGACGACGCCGAATACAGACTTGCGCTCGAGGCCAGCAAGGCTCAGGAGGAAGAGGACCGCAGAAAGAGGGAAAGCAGACATGGCGACAGCGAAGACCCTGATCTGGAGAAGGCGCTGAAGCTGAGTAAGGAGGAGGAGGAGCGGCGCCGACGCGATCTCGAGGACCAAAATGCCAACGCGCTCTTCGGCTTCGACGAGCCTGCCCAGTCCTCCCAGCCTCAGCCCACTGGCCTCAACCAGGGCTATCAGCAGGGCAACCAGGTCAACTTTATGGGCAACCCCATCGACCAGAACCAGATGATGGGTCAGCCCACAGGATATATGCAGCAGAACCCCTACCACACCGGTATGATGCCCAACCAAACGGGTTTCCCCAACTATAACAACAACGGCTTCGGAATGCAGCAGACTGGCATGGGCATGGATCCCTACGGCCAGCAGCAGCAGCAACAGCAACAGCAGCCGCCGATGCCTTCCTTCCAGCAGCAGCAACCGACCGGCTACAACCCATACGCCCAGCAAATGCAGACTCAGCAGCCAGCGGAGCCTGCGCCTCAGGCCGGCAGCAACAACCCATGGGCCAGCAACCAGTCGCAGCAGTCGATGAAGCCCATGCAGACCGGCTCCAACAACCCTTTTGCCCAGAACAACAGCCGTCCTCAAGGCTTCCAGCCCATGTCCACACTTTCATCCCTACCAGAACAGAAGACGCTGTCCAGCTTTGGCCAGCAGCAGCAGCAGCAGTCCATGCCACAGGCGCAGCCGCAACAACAGCCGCAGATGAACTTTAACCAATCCCAGGTCAGCCTCGACAACCAGCCCAAGAAGGAGCTCAGCGAGCATGAGAGCCGACTCAACGCCCTGCTGGCGTCTGGCGACGGCATGGACACGTACGGCAACACCGGCGACCTCCGCATCCCCGCGCAGCACACGGCGCCGGGCATGTTCATGAACAGCGCCGGTTCCGGCGCCGCCAGGCTGCAGCCCGAGGCCACGGGCAGCAACCCCTTTATGCGCCAGCAGTTTACTGGTATGCCCAACATCAACTACGGAGGACAGAACGGAGCGGGCGGCGCGGGCCAGAATAACCCCTTTGGCGCGCAGCAGCCGCAAAGGCAGCAGCAGCAGCCCGGCCAGGATCTGATTCAATTTTAAATAAGCAAGGAAAGGCGGCGGCAGAGAGAGCTGGGGAGCGTGGATTAAGGGAAACGAAACGTGAACACTGTGGACTATATTCTCAAATCTTTCTCTTTTTTTTTCCTTTTTTCATTTTTCACTTTTCTACGACTATGCGAGTTGATTTATCTCCTTTTTTTTTTCGAGAAAAAAATTATGTCATGATAATCCTTTGATGGTTGCTTGTTTGATCTCCATTTGCGTGGTGAAATGGATGTTGTCGTGGCTTTTATGGCCTCTCTATACCTTGCCTTGTCTTGATATATTTTCTTTAGGGTCTGCTTTTCTAGCACGCGGGGAGTAGCAAAAAAAGACTGGAATTCTTGTATGCAGCTTGAATCTTGAAAGAATTGATTTACAGTAAGCAAGCGCGTTGATTCCATGTAGACTGATGTTGCTGTGTCCAGTCGTGAGACAACGCGCAGTTCGCATCCGGAAACTATAATCTCCAGTCGAACCAGTATAATAAATACTTATGGCACGAATAGCGGGTATAAAAATGGCATTTTTTTTGGCATTCAAATTTTAGATTCGTTTTACTTGCTCTCTAGTAGGCAAGTAACAAACTTGGAAAGCTCTAACCAAAGAGTCCAATAACGCCGCGCTTCTTCTTCCTTGCCGCCCCCCTGTAGTAGTGATATGCCCACTTCAGTATTTTGAAACGACAAGGCAAACAAAATAACAACTCCATCAAGAAAAAAATTCAAGCCCTTTAACGCCATTGTCGCCGTATCCATGGTGGATTTCCACATGGCATCCCAGACGGCGAAGCTCTTGGCGTTTGAAACAGTCCGTGTTCTTCTGTGAGCGGGTGCTACACAGGACGCTTTCGAGAGTTTTTGATTGTTAGCAAAGCTTTTTGCCGCCGGTGCGACGCACGGCGGGCGCCGCGTTTTGTGGCCCGTTTGGAGCCAGGTGTTTTGCATCTCTCTTTGGTTTTCCACCAGCGCTTGACGCCTTGCTGTTTTGCGTTGGAAAAACCAAAGACTCAGGGACACACGGGTCAACTTTAGCCAGCCTCCTCCATCATCTGCATAAACTCGTCCAGGTTGACGCCGTTTTTCCCCTCGTGGTCCAGGTGGTCAATCATGCTGACAATCTCCTCGTCCGTCAGGCTGCGGTCCTCCTTGATGTCCTGGGCGAGGTGGCGCATGTCGTCGACCGAGATGATGCCGTCCTGGTCGTAGTCGAACATGCTGAAAATCTTGGCGGCCTCCTCGCGCGGGTCGCGGCCGGCGATGAGCTTGGAGGCGCAGAGGCGGAACTGGTCGAGGTACATGTGCAGGCGGTTGACGGGGCAGTGCTGGTCCTGCCAGTCGGGCGGGACGGTGCCGTAAGCCTCGAGCTCGCGAAAGTAGTCGGGCTTGGAGAGGTCGAAGCCGAGCGCGGCGAGGGAGTGGCGGAACTCGTAGCTGTTGAGGTAGCTCTTTTTCTTCATGTCCATGAGGTCAAACTGCGGGAGGAGGAGAAGGATGTGAGTTTCAACTTGTAATCTTGGAGTAGTAGAATTTGTGCGCAATGCTTACCACTTCGTCAATGTGCTCGCGATCTTCGTCAGGGATGCCCGCATAATCCTCGTTGGAAGACACTTGGGGAGGAGGCGGCGGTTGGCGCTGGCGTTGATCCTGGCCGGAGCTGGCGCCGGCAATGGAGCGTCCGACGGCAAAAGGTCGCGGTGTCGTTGATTGCGAGTTGAAAGCCATCGGTCGGGAAGCCATGTTGGCGGCAAAGCGTTTTCCTCTTGTCGAACAAAATGGCGTTTGCTTTGTGCAAGTGTGTCCAAAAAAAGGAAATAAGGAGCCGTGTCCCCAAACGTCGGGAAGAGCAAATGATGGGTAGGCAAAAAGCCAAATACTAAGCAAGAATCATGAACAAAAAGTGTCTTGTCAGAAATCGCGATACAGCAAAAAGGCAAAACACGCCCACTGATTGATAATCCCGTGCGTCAAGAGGTGGATGGGAGAGCTAGCCTTGTATGATTTCCGACGATGGCCAATGAAGAATGGCGGGCGGTCACTTTGCGACGCGACCAGAGCTGCAGACGCGCCCGCGACTTGTGCCGGAGCTGGGCGAGCTGGGCGGGCTGGGCCAAAGTACGCCTTGCGTTGTAATACGGTACATGACTGAGCGGTACCTGACAAGGCACCAGCCAGGCAGCAGGTCACCTGGTGCAGATGTAGCGCTTTGAAGCGTTGTGATTGGTCCAAGTTAGTAAGCAAAGCTTGCCTGACCAATGGCAGCAGTGAATTGAGCGATGGAGGCAGCAAAGGAGAGACGCCTAATCTGAGGGTGCATAGAGTGCTGGGCACCTACAAGACCTAAGAGCGGCCCCCCAAGGCCCCCATAAAGCATTCACCCCAGCCCAGCTCCAGCGCTGCCAGCGAACCATTGGCACCCACTCCCACTTCCATTCTCTGCCCCCCAAAGTCGCGCAGGAAAAAAGACTGGCTGGGCCCAAGGGTGAGCCAACCTCGACCTCAACCCATCCCCAAAGCTTCGTGCTAGAGCGAAACCTCTCGCCACATCAGCAACAGCTTGAGGTCATCCACGGCGCGCCCATCCGCCATTCGCCTCTTAGCTTGAGTCCCAAAGCTGTCGATTTCTTTTCTTAACCGTTTCAGCATTCCGTTCTTTGCTCGTCATTTGTCATCTTTTTCTTGTCGCGTCAGCTGCGTCCTTGGGCGAAGCAGCTTCTTCTTGGGTCGAAATTTCTCCGACAACGCGCAAAAGGTAGCTGCGCGAGACATTCACCCGCCAGTACCAGCCATCGCTCGACTGCTCCTCCTTTCGTCCGCCAAAATTCTCATCGCTTAGTTTTCTCCTTCGCAGTCGATGAATTCATCACACGCGACTCGTGCCGATTAAAGATTTTCGACTCGAGGGGACTCCAGCAAGGTCGCGGCCGCGAACATCCACCTTGCCCACCCATCAGGAGCTCCTTCCTGACGGCATCAACCCGAGAAACCCACCATCCCCGCGACCATCATCATGTCGTTTGGCGGCGGTGGCTTCGGCGGCTTCGGCCAGAATAACAACAACAACAGCAGCAGCAGCAACCAGCCCTCTGGTTTTGGCGGTTTCGGCGCCAATAACAACACTACCACAAACACAGGTACGTTTTTCCATCGCGATGCTCGCTCGTCTTCGCCCCCTCTGTCGAAGCCATCCCTATGATGGGTGATGTGCTGATCAACTTTATTCTCCCCAGGCTTCGGGGCTTCAAACACTGGAGGAGGCTTTGGCTCCAACACCGGCGGCGGCATGTTTGGTGGCAACAGCAACACTACCACCACTGGTAGCTTCGGCAGCGGAGGTAAGCTTCATCGGCTTGATTCCTCAATCTGGCCGTGCGAGCTCGACAAACGACGAGAACATGCGTATACTAACAGCTTCACAGGCGGCTTTGGTGCGAACAACAACACCGGTGGTGCCTTTGGCAGCAAGCCTGCGTTTGGCTCGACGACGGCGACGACCGGCGGCTCCATGTTCGGCGGCACCACTGCCAACAACTCTACGACCAGTGGCTTTGGAGGCTTTGGGAGCAACAACAACGCGACCACGACCTCTGCGTTTGGCAGCAACAATACTGCCTCCGGCGGCCTCTTTGGCGCGAACAAGCCCGCGACTGGTGGTTTCGGCGCCTCGACCACCGGAAACTCCCTCTTTGGCGGCGCCGCGAGCAACACCAACACGACTGGTGGATTTGGCGCCAGCACTGGCTTCGGCGCCAACAATGCCATGGCCAGCGTTGACCCTCCCGGCACCGGTGTAACTCCCTTCCAAGCTGTCACCGAGAAGGATGGTACTGCCGGAGCCTCCAACGCCTTCCAGAATATTTGTTTCCAGGACCCCTACAAGAAGTGGTCTCCTGAAGAGCTTCGACTCGTGGATTACGCCCAGGGCCGAAAGCACGGCAACGCCAGCGGCACCGGCGCTTTTGGCCAATCCTCTGGTTTTGGCGGCTTCGGTGCAAACAGCAATAACGCGCAGACGACCAGTGCCTTTGGGTCCGGCACCGCGAACACCACTACCGGAGGTGGCCTGTTTGGTAACAACAACAATACCAATACTGGCTCCGCATTCGGCTCTGGGGGAGCTTCCGCTTTTGGAAACACCCAGAACAACACTACTGGCGGTGGTCTCTTTGGAAATGCCAACAAGCCTGCCACCGGTGGCGGTCTGTTTGGCAATGCTGGCGCCCAGACTCAACAGACTGGCGGTGGCCTCTTCGGCGGCGGTGGCAACACCGGTTTTGGTGCCACCAACAACAACACCACCAGCGGATTTGGTGCCTCTACAACCAACACCGGAGGTGGCCTCTTTGGCAACGCGAACCAGAACAAGCCTGCTGCAAGCGGTTTCAGCTTCGGCCAGACTGCCAACAACAGCACGACCGGCTCTGCTTTCGGTGGTGGCAACACCACTGGTGGCTTCGGAACTACCAACACCACAAACAACACTGGCGGCGGTCTTTTCGGCAACGCTAATAACAACAACACCCAACAAGCCTCGGGTGGTCTTTTCGGCAATGCCAACAACAACACGCAGCAGAACAACACCACTTCTGCCTTTGGTGGCTTCGGTGGTCAGCAGAACCAAACCCAACAAGCTGGCGGGGGTCTGTTTGGAAACCAGAACAAGCCTGCCACTGGCGGGCTCTTTGGCGGCGGTGCTGCGACCACCACCAACAATACCGGTGGAGGTCTCTTCGGCAATGCCAACAATACCAACCAGTCGACGACCAGCGGCTTTGGCCAGAGCAACTCTGGAGGCCTGTTTGGCGCCGCCAAGCCTGCCACCGGCGGCGGGCTGTTCGGCAACGGTACCACCGGGACCAACAACACGGGTGGTGGTCTTTTCGGAGGCGCCATCCCGAACAATGCCCAGCCAAACACTACTGGTGGTCTTTTCGGCAATACCACCAACAACCAGGTCAAGTCCGGTGGTCTCTTCGGTAACTCGACTCAGAACACTGGCGGCGGCCTCTTTGGTGGACAGAACAACCAGGCGCAGGGATCTTCTCTCTTCGGCGGCAACAACAACCAGCAGAACCAGCAGGGCTCCGTCTTGGGCGGCTCTCTGCTCGGCAACTCTCAGCAAAACGCCAATGCTCCTCAAGGCCTCACTGCCAACCTGAACGATGTATCTGCTTACGGCACTCCCGCCCTCTTCGCCGGTCTTGGTGGAAACGAGACTCCCAACCCCGGACCTCTTGCTACACCGCTCAACGGCAACTCCAAGCCTCGCAAGAGCTCCATTCTTCCCATGTACAAGCTTGCCCCTGCATCTGCCTCCCGCTTTGCCACTCCTCAAAAGCGCGGCTTTGGCTTCTCTTACAGCAGCTACGGTACTCCTGGCGGCAGCCCTGCCAGTATCTCCAGCACCCCCAGCGGTCTTGGGCGCAGCCTTCTCGGCTCCAGCTCTAGTGGAAACCTGAGCAAGAGCATGTCCACTAACAACCTGCGCCGCACCTTCAATGCCGAAGATAGCATCCTCGCCCCTGGTGCCTTCTCGTCCAGCTCCAACACCCGCTGGTACGGAAGCACAGGATCTAAGAAGCTTGTCATCAACCGCGAAATTCGCAGCGATCTCTTCACCACTCCCCAGAAGGATAAGCCTGCAACCGATGGCAACGGCACTGGCCGCAAGCTGCTGAAGCGTGTCAGCTTCGATACCAGCAATGTTGATTCCGACGAGACGGCGACTCCCGTCCGCACTCTTCCTGCAGCTGACGACAGCCCTAGCACGCAGGTCGAGGACACCCCTCGCCAGCCCAAGCCTGCCACCAATGGCACCACGTCGCCCGAGATGGAGAAGGCTTCGAGCGGCAAGGAGTTGGCTATTGTGCAAGAAGACAATAACGCCGCCGAGGCCGCCGCTGCTGTTGTCGAGTCTTCTGCCAGCAACGGCTTCGACAACGCTCCCGGCCAGTACTGGATGCAGCCTAGCAAAGATGAGCTTCAGGGCATGAACCGCATTCAGCGTCAGAAGGTTGACGGCTTCACTGTTGGCCGTCACAACGTCGGTGACATCAGGTTCAAGGTACCCGTTGATCTCAGCGGCATCGACCTTGAGGAAATCTGCGGTGGCATCATTCAGCTTGAGCCTCGCTCTGCCACCGTCTATCCCGTCGCCGCCAAGAAGCCCCCTATGGGCAAAGGTCTCAATGTTCCTGCCAGAATCTCCCTGGAGCAGTCTTGGCCTCGTGCTGGACGTGAGAAGCGTGTCACCAGCGACGCTCAGCGCTTCAAAAAGCACATTGATCGCCTCAAGCGCATTCCCGACACCACCTTTGAGAACTACGACACGAATACTGGTGTGTGGGTGTTCTCCGTTGAGCATTTCACCACGTACGGTCTAGACGACTCTGACGAAGAGGACGAGACCGATGCCGATGTTGAGATGCCCCGCGTGGTGGATGTTGAAGTTGCTCCCCAGGCTATGGCTCTTGACGAGATGCCAGAGCCGCTAAGTGAGAGCACTAGACAATTCTTCCGCCGCAAGGGTGTACCCGGTGCCTTTGAAGAGCAGGAAGAAGTCTATGAAGAGGAGATGCCCTTAGATCAGTCTTTTTTAGGGGTTAGCTCCGCGGATTCTGCGCCCAATGAAGTCAGGCTTTCTCTAGAGATGGAGGACGTTGCTGACATGGGCGACGAATATGACGTGTCCGACGACGAAGACATGGCGAGAGCTTTGGTCGGACCGCATCACGCCGCGGAGCTTGAAGAAGCCTCGTCGGAGGATGAGCAGGATGCCAAGAGAGGCACTCCTGGTGGCATCCTCAGAGCCCGGATGCGAGCTATCAAGGACTCTGCTGGTCCTGTTAGGCTCGAGGTGGCGGATGGAGATGATTGGACGGAAATGCTGCGCAAGACAGTCAGCCCTATGAAGCGCGACAGACAAGAGCTCCGCGAATTGAACGAGTCGCCCTCGAAGAAACTCGGCGGACAGCAAGACGACAACCTCAGAGCCTCGGCTTGGGGGCGTCGCAGCATGGCACGCACAGATAAGAATGACGGATTTGCTGCGAATGTAGCTTTGGATAAGAGTCGCGGATTTGCCACCAGTATTGACTTGATGAACTCTTTGTTTGAGAAGCCCAAGCCTGCGCGCGAAAATCTGCGCGCTTCTCGTTCCGCAAAGGGATTTCCCCAGGTCGGTACCCTTGTTACCATTTGATTTTCATTTCCTTCCCATCTACCTAACAAGAATGTCTCTGCGAGACCAATTTGTATCTAGCCTTGAATCTCAATAAATGCTAAATTGTTTCATTTAATAGTGGCCCTATAACCGACAAGACAAGTCCCTCGACGTTGATGAGAAGGAACGTGCTTTCCACAACACCCCCCGAGTTACCTGGGGTCCCGATGAGACGCTCGTCGTCACGCAACCCCGCAACGACCTTGCATCGACCCGACTGCTCCGTGACAACATGGACATATTGAGCCTTCAGCGAACCAATGTCGACACTGAATCTCAAGATGTTCGCTTAGGCAAATTTTCTAGCCAGGTATTATTACTGCTGCAGTAGAATCAGGATACCAGACTGACCACTTCTACAGTCATCCAAGAGTTATCTCCAAGCGCAGGACAGACTGACCGATGTTCGCATGCTTGAGGGGTCACCTTTTGCCGTCCTTCGTCAGACAAGCCTCAAGGATATTTTCCATCATCAAGATATGACCGACCCTGCTAGCCTGCACGAAAAGCGAGTTTGGGACCTTGCCAATATCCTGTTTGGCAGCGACTCTACTGCCAACGTGCCGGAGCATATTGCACGCAAGAAGAAGCTGTCCGAGTTTTGGACTGAGCTCGTCGAGCAAGCTTCCTCTAACGCCATCGGTATGGCGGCCTCTAGTGAAGAAAAGGCAGTCGCTTGCCTTGCTGGTCATCGCATCACAGAAGCATGCAAGTACCTATTGGAAGGACGAAATTTCCGCATCGGTACCTTGGTTTCCCTGATCGGCACTAGCGACTCGGCCAGAAGGGAGATGAAAGAGCAGCTCAAATCTTGGCAAGACTCCAAGATGCTCTCCGAGTTCCCCGAAGCCATCCGCACAATCTGCGAGGTACTCAGCGGCAATGTGTGCGTTTGCGAGGGTCTCAAGGATGTACCCGTCGAGGACCGCATGGACTCGTTTGTCATCTCAAAGAAGTTTGGTCTCGACTGGAGACAGGCTTTCGGTATGCGCCTATGGTATGCGCTGAACAAGGATGATGATGCCAAGGCTGCTGTTCAAAAGTTCCAAGGCGACATCGACCAGGATAAGGAGGACCTGCCTATGCCATGGTACATGGAGCAGGGTGTCAAGCCCATCTGGAACGACGCAGACCAGGGCAAGCGCCAGGATCTTCTCTGGGGCCTGCTTCAGCTGTACGCGGACCCGGCGGCTGATCTTGAGGCTATCCTTCGACCTGAAAACTCTCAGCTGTCGCCTCTGGACATTCGGCTCTGCTGGCAGCTTGGCCAAGCTCTCCTCTCGACTGGAAAGGTCTCTTACGGCGATCACGACGAGACCAAGGCCGACGCCGCCACTGTTTCTTACGCAGCACAGCTGACCAGCGCCGGTGAATGGCTGGAGGCTATCTTCGTCCTGCTGCACGTTCGGGACGCTGGTGCTCGCAAGCAAGCCCTTCAGGAGCACCTTTGCCGCCACGCCGGACTCATTGGTGCTGAGAACGGTCCCAACTTCACCACTTTGACTGAGAAGCTTCTGATTCCCGCAAGCTGGATCTGGGAGGCTCTGGCGCTATACATGCGTAGTGTGAAGAAGGATGCCTCGGGTGAGGTGCAGTGCCTGCTACGCGCTGGTTCGTTCGAAGAGGCCCACCGTGTTCTGGTCAACCAAGTTGCTCCTCGCGCCATTGTCGAGCGCAATTATTCTGGCTTGTCTGACCTCATCTCACAATTCCAAGGCCGGCAAGACAGCATATCTCAATGGTCATCGGGTGGTGAGATTTATGGCTTCTTCCTCACTCTGATGCAGCACCGCCGCAAGAACGAGAGTATCCCCTCGACGCTGCTGGAGAGACTGCTCGTCGGTCTGAACGCCATGAGCGAGAGTGGCTCCGACAAGGAGATTCTGCGATATGCGGCGGTTTCTGACATGGCTGACGAGACTGCGCGAGAAATTCTCAAGA
Organism: Aphanocladium album; assembly: GCA_029218145.1. Taxonomy (NCBI): domain Eukaryota; kingdom Fungi; phylum Ascomycota; class Sordariomycetes; order Hypocreales; genus Aphanocladium; species Aphanocladium album. The sequence continues at coordinate 13,021 of JARDXD010001294.1, forward strand.
TGGCCCAAAAGAAGCAGGTATGTTGTGCAATCCGGCCCACCTCTTTGCGCATAAGTACTAATGTTATTCCACAGGATATGGATCTTCGCTCCAGAATTCTGCATCTGCCGTTGACGCAAGACCGTCTTCTCGCCTATTCGGTAGATCTGGGTCTCGACAGATACCGAGAGGTCATGTCGCACTAAGGAGGAAATGGTTCATGATATGACTGCAGCTTTTTCGTTTTTCTCTTTTTTCTGATATACGGGTGAAGCCTATCAGGCGCATGGGCGATTTTTGGGAATGTAAGAAGGGAAAAGTCTGAAAGTGGTGCGCGTTGTATTTGCTGTTGTTTTCATTATTTTATACGTCCCCTTTTTTTTATTCAGCCGACAAATCCCAGAGCTAGTTTTGGAGAAGGGAGGATGGCCAAAGGAAACTTATGTAGAACATTTAGTAAAATTAGATAGGATATTTTCATTTATTGTATTCCGACAATTGAGTGATTGTCGTTGAACTCGGTCAGCCTTGACTGGTGCATGCCTTGCGGCTTGATAGATCTCTCTCCACTGTAAAAATCTTGTGTGGCGGGGAGAAGCATGACGGTGCTCACTTATAC
>JARDXD010000173.1:0-13613 GCA_029218145.1 Aphanocladium album
CATGAATTGAGGTAAAACGCTTGCCTTTCTGACTGGGCTGTGTTGGCACAGAAAACCTTTGTAGCCTCAACTTGGAAAAAAGTAAACAAAAAAGCTTCAGACCGCCAGCTACCTTACCGCCGTCACAGCCATGGCTATCGTGCAGGACTGGCTGCCGCCGACGCGGGAAAATTACGACACGCTGGTCTTTGTCTGGCAGTTTCTCTACCCATTCGTATGTTGCAAGCCATTTCCCCCTCCCCCCCCTTCTCAACGTTGTCGGAAACTCCAGCTCACATAACCAACTCCCAGATTGGCTCGCTTCAATGGGTCATTAAATGGTACGGCATGGGCAAGACGTCCGTCAAAAGCCCCTTCAATATCCCCGGCCGCGTCGCCTGGATTGGCATGGAGGCGCCCGGCTTCCTGACCCTGCTGTACATAATGAACACGCTCCCGCAGCAGCACGGCATTCACGACCTGCCCTGGCAGAACCGCGTCCTCGGCGGTCTCTTTGTACGTCCCCTCCTCCTCCCTCTTCTCCCCGGTCACCCCAAAAAACATTCAGCTAAACTAAATCTTCCCCAGGTCATTCACTACATCAACCGCGCCATCCTCTTCCCGCTCATGCAGCCCTCCATGGCGCCCATCCACGCCGCCGTCGCCGCCATGGCCGTCGGCTTCCAGCTCATGAACGCCACCTGCCTGGCCTCCTGGCTGTCCGCCTACGGCGTCGTCACCGAGGCTGGCTGGGCCGCGCAGTCGCCGCTCCCGCAGTTCGCCGCCGGCCTCGCCATCTTTTACGTCGGCCTCGCCGGCAACTGGTTCCACGACGAGGAGCTGCGCGAGATTCGCCGCCGCGAGCAGCGTCGCCAGGAGCGTCTCCGCGCGGAATCCGGCGGCAAGTCCGAGGTCGTGGTGGAAAAGCACTACGAGATTCCGCAGGCCGGCTTGTTCAAGTACATGCTCTACCCGCACTACTTTTTGGAATGGGTCGAGTGGCTGGGCTTTTGGATCGCCGCCGGCTGGAGCTGCACGCCCGCGCGGGCTTTCCTCGTCAACGAGCTGCTGACCATGTTCCCGCGCGCCGTCAACGGCAAGAAGTGGTACGTGGAAAAGTTTGGCCCGGAAAAGATTAACAAGAAGTGGGCAGTCATCCCTGGTGTGTGGTAAGTTTCCACAGAAGACCAATGGTATATAGAAACAGCTGGTTGGTGGGGGAATATGCATGGTTCGCGGTAAATAAGTATGCTTAAATGGTAATGCTTGAAACATTTTGAACATGTGCTGTGTGTTGCTATGCAAATTCGTGAAAGTGACATCTCTCTATGTACAATATGTGCTAGTATGTATATGTACGCAATGAACCCTTAATCGTTACAGTCCAAGACAAAAACACAAAACTCCGTTCCCATGAGTCTCTCAATGGCATATCTTCCTTAGAAGGTGCCTACGTTGTTGAACTTGGGCCAAGGCTTCTGCTTCTGCGAGTAAAACTCGCCAACCCACTTGCTCATCTGCTGGACCTGGGCGTTCCAGACGTTCTTGGTGTTGTCGTCGTACAGAGTCTCGCCGTAGACCATGTCGGCGCAGTGCGGCGCGTTGGGGATGACGTGGACGGGCGCCTCGGGTGTCGAGGCAAGCATGCCGCCGGGGCGCCACGGCGACGAGACGGTGGCGGGGCGCCAGGGGTCGTTCTCGCCGTTGGACCACATGAGGCGCGTCGTGTTGACGTTGTTCCAGCCGCCGGTCAGGGCGTTGATAGCGTCCGAGGTGCGGCCGTTTTTGACGCCGACCTTGGCGCCGTTGACCTCGGGGAAGTAGAGCGCGCACTGGTTGCGGAAGTCGTCGGGGCTGATGAGCTTGCTGGACATGCGAGGCTGGCCGGCGGGAGCGGCACCGGTGCGCCACCACTCGAATCTGGGGGAAACGGTTGTCAGTACATTTGGTTGGAGAAGCTAGGAACAAATCGGGCACTTACGGCTCGTTGCACAGCATCCACTGCCACTGGCGGTTTTGCATATTGTCCACCCTTGTGTCGCGGTAGATGGGGCTGTTGAAGTCATCGTTGATGTAGCAGCGAACATCGTCCTTGGAAGTCCACTGAGGGTAGCCCCAGCCAGAGCAACCTAAAGCCGGATGTTAGTAACTTGTCGTTGTATGTCATCTCTCAACGTAGAATACGAACCGTCTACGAGGTCCTTCTCCTTGTACCACTTGGCGAGGCCGTTGAGAGCAGGGCAAAGACCGACACCCTCGGGACCAGGCTGAGGAGTTGTGCTGTTATTCCAGCGATTCTGTAAAAAGTCAGTTAGTAACGGATAGATAATCATGTTAGTATTATTCACTGCTTACCTCAATGTAGTCGCAGAACTGGTGCAGAGGGTCCGTGACGCCGTACTTTTGGTTGGAAAAGGCAAGGTACTGCGAGCCATAGAGCCCGTCCTGCAGGGCCCAGGCAAAGTCGTGGTCGTTGAGGATGCCAAAGCCAAACTTCTTCTTGAGGTTCTGCTTCTTGGCCTCGGTGCCGGTCGCGAGGACCTTGTCGACGTAGGTGATGATTCTGCTGTAGTCTGTGCTGCAGTTCTTGGGCATGACGTCGTGGGTGCTTTGAAAGTACTGCCAAAAGTTGCTGATGGACTCGACGACGGCGCTCGAGGCGTGGTAGGCCCAGTACGTGCCCGGGTACAGGTTGTGCAGCCAGGCCGTGACGGCGCCGCTGTACGAGCAGCCCGTCAGCACCCAGGGCGCCTTGTCTGGCCGGCTGGAGTTGGTGGGGTCAAAGTAAAAGTTGACATTGTTGGCAAAGTAGACGAGGTCCTGCATGTGCTGGTCCAGCGTCAGGAGCTGCAGGTTGTCCGTGGTCAGGTTCGCGTACGGCGAGCTGTAGCCCCAGAAGCGGTGCTCGAGCAGGATGGTGGCGCCGCCGACCTCCTGCGCAAAGGTGCCGGGCAGGGTGCCGTTGGTCGCGTAGAAGCGGAACGCGGTGGCGTTGTTCTCGCCGGGCGAGTTCATGATGATGGGCGAGCCGGGTCCCGCGTAGTTGCCGGCGCTCCAGTAGTAGAGCTGCTTGAACGTGCCCAGCTCCGGCTTGCTGTGGTCGAGGAGCTGCTCGAACCAGTTCCAGTAGACGGTGTGATCGCCAAGCATGGTGAAGCGCTTCTGCAGGCTGGGCGCGCCGTCGTCCGCGTTGGCATCGGCCGGGGTGGGACCTTCAACAGACTCGGGCGGCGGACGACCCATACCAAGACGCTGTCCGGGAAGAAGAGCATTGGCTGTGCCAGCTGCCAGGAGCAGCTTGGCTGCAAGAGTGAGGAATCTCATCTTGCGAATGTCAGAGTGTGGAGAGATGTGAAGTTGTATTGAGAGGTAGCACTAGGATGATGAGATGACCATGAAAGGAGCTGATTGACAGCAGGGGGAAGCAGCGTCATTATATCCTTTCTTTTTCGGTCCCTGCTGCCCAGCTACGTAATTTGCGGCTCTGGGGTCGCGGCCTGCACGGATAACGGCTCGTCGGGTTACAACAGGGTCGAGCCCGTCATGGCCAGATAGCTTCATCTGGGGAGTGGCTTTCTTAGCTCCACCCTAAGCTGTATAAACTGCCTAGAATGGCATCTCGTTGGTCTGTGCCCCATGGAGTAACCTTGCTCAACCATACATACCATGGAATGGGTGATGATGTGGGCTATCGCGGCGAACATGACTGTGGTATCCTCACCGACCACGCCCAAAAGCGGGTTGAGGCTTGCCGAGAAGAAGCAATTGCGCCGGAACCCCATACCCGCGGGGCAAGAGCCTCCCCATGCGTGTCGCATAGGATAGCGTCTGCGCGGAGAATAAATTAGTAGCTAGCAATAATTTACCCAAGAGCTTCTATGAGGCCGACGAGAGGACCTATCAAGTTAACGTGAAAAGGATGGTCGGTGGTATCGCCTTGGCAGGTCACCTTCCTATTTGGGTAGGTCTACCACTCCTAATTCAGCAGACATCAGTCCAGAGCTTCAGACTATGAGAGTGTGGAGCACACGCATCCATCAACCTTGTGCGCTAACGCGGTGTATTGGCCAAATTAGTCACTAGGAGAAGGAGGAACCTTGTCAGACGCTGCGAATACAGGCAAGCGAGGTGGTAATGACTACGTAAAAGAAACCCGTTGGTGCACCCGTATCTATAAATTAGGGCAATTTGAGTGGAGGCAAGGCAATGCGGAGAAAGTGTGGGGGAAATAGAGAATACGGGGGAATAGTTGTGGAAGTTTGGTGCCCGAACTCTTGTTGCGAGCGAACGAAAAGCCGTGCCGTCCTTTACTACGGCCGGGCCGGCACAAGGCAGTTGCCACTGTCATGACGCGCCTAGCCATCGTGACCAATACCAGTCAATTGTCGATTTTTGTGACAACGTCTATTCCACAATGGGGTCGACGACGGAAAGCACAACGACGTGACAGGTCCAAGAGCACCCCTCCGTCTTGTGGGAGCATGGTCAAACGGCCCGCGTCCCTGAAGTGATGATCCCTCTGCTATCTTCCTTGTATGTCGACTATGTCACGTTGAGGCTGCGATGGATGCAACCCTGCAAGCGCTCCTCACTCTCAGTGGGGTTAGTAGCCTGCACAATATATGTGGAAGTAAATGAGACAGCGTCGAGTAGCGTCGAGTGCTTTTGCATTGTGCCTGGCCTCGCCTACGCAGCCTCGGGGAGGTGAGATGACTGCACTTCTTGTTAGGTAATATCTAGGTGCGCTCCGGCCACCTGTACCATGACGATGATGCTGAGCCTCAGTTTCCCGAAACCCCGTAAATTGCCAGCTTGAGCACTTTTGCTTCATGTATTGTCGAGTCTTATCATGTTTGGGGGATTCTTGTGGCGCGTTTTTCTTATTGAAGCTGATAGGCTCGTTACTCATGGACTAATTTGGGCTGCGCAGTGACTGTGCCAGCTGAGAAACGACGTCATTTGGAGGCTGGTGAGCATTTTCGATAGCTGGTGAGCTGAAAACAGGTGGGATTGTTTGATTGAGCCTGGAAACTGGACCACCTGCATCTGGACCATGGGAAGTGCTGAGCTGCTCTTCTCGTCGATATCGGCGATAGGGACCGAAGACGGGGAGGAGGTGGGAAACGTAATTTGCTAGTTGCTATCTCGGATTCGCCTACTCATTAGGCGATTCCAAATCAAATCATCAATTTTGCTCTTTCGACTCAGGAAACTTTCTGGTAGCAAATCGATGGCGATGCAGGCAACCTGGATTGGGGCCGGCCGAGCGCAACATAGCCCACTGCAGGGAGAAGGCCAAAACCAAAGCAGCCGGATTTAGACATCATCGGACAGGCAATCTGGAACAAAGAATCATTGAATTTGCCGAGCCGATAGTCCAGCTTGAGATTCCATATAAACCACGTGATGGTGTTGTTGAGGTCATCGTGGGGTTTGCTGGTCATGTATCCAGGAGAACGTTGGAGCGGCGATGAACTGAGATGGCCATGATCTGTGCTGGAAGTCGAGAACAAGTTCAGGGTGTGTGAATCAGAGACAATAGCATTTCCTTTGACAATGTAGCCAGATTTGGGCGCACAAAGCTTACAGATGATGAAGCCTTTTCTTCTTCTGTTTTCCGCGGATGAAACAGCTGGCGACGGAACTCTGCCTGTGACTTGAGCGAAACAGAACAGCAATCCTTCTCAGCCCAGTGGTGCTAAATGTAGCTAGTTTCATCCGCGCGCCTCATTCACGTCGCATGAACAAAAGGAAAGGAGCAAAAGCATCCGCTGCTGGAGGGTGTAGCGGTGGGCGCGCTAATGCTTGTCATGTTGCCTTCGGTGACGCCAATGATTGTATTGATCGCATGGTAGTATGAGCAGCGAGCGATGTTACCAGGGTTAAAAGGGTGCAATAGGGCAGAGCTTCCACCTCATTAATCTTGAAACTAATTGGCGTATAAATATAGACCTCGTATTGGGTTGTCTGTGCATTTTCAAATAGACACATAGCACCTATTCATAGCAGCGCGTCAGTTGGAGACATGGGGGTTCCTTTTCTTACTTGTCGCAAATGAACTTTTTTAAATGCCGTAGAAAATTGCGATCATGTTTTCTATGCAGCTGGAACTTGAATCAACGGCAGGTAAACCGCCTACTGTGTGTGTTTTTGTTGCATGGACTCCTGATGGGCACTGGACAAGGAACACACCAGCTCTTGATGCCATCCATTTCTACAAGCTGCGCCATGGAACTTTAGCCCGTGACTCTTGGCGACTGTCGGAAGCGCTGGCAGGCTGACGTCGCCTGGCGCTGGTGGCAGTAGACATTGACGAGGAGGCTTTGGCAATCTTGGTACGGCTTCGGCCACTAGTCAGTCTCCCGCAAACTGTGGCCTGAGCAGCAGATCTGCAGCGGCGCTTGGGACAGATCACTGGCGCTGCAGTGCTCGCAGGTCAGGTGGCTTGGGCGCTGTAATCGTCTCGGCCTTGGCACAGGACCTACCTAGGTAGGTAGGTGACTCGAGCGCATTTTGACCTGAACCAGCAAGCAATTCCGGAGCAGCACGTAGTGAGGTCAAGAGCTCTTGTATAATGTTTGGTCTTCTGATGTGAGATCCCTGAATGCTCTGCACGGCTCTCGCGTGCAACGGGAATCTTCCGTTCAAGCCACGGCGTGCAGAGGTTGCGTGCTAGGCACAAGCTAGCGTCGGCAAAGAATTTGTTGGCCGGCACAGGGTTCAAGCGGGTGGTGCGGTGGTGTGGTGGAATGACTTGCGAGGCTTGAAATCCGACAATCAGCAACCGTGAAACTGATGATCGCGATGGCAAACTTGAGTGCAAACGAGGACTCGCATTCGTGTGCCAAGGCTCGAAAACCGCCCGTCAGCGCAGACCTGGCGAGTCAAGGCTAGTGCGCTGCATGCTGGTGCTGGGCGCTGCAGGAGGGCCAGTCAGCCAGTGGTGGCGGGGTGACGTGATTGGTTGGCGAGTTCCGAAATGCATGGGGCGAGGTTCGACAGCCGTTGTTTTCAAGCATAATATGGCTGCAGATGAATTCTCAGCTCGCCTGCGACGGCTAGATTCCGAAGGAGGCGCAGGATTCGAGGTGTGCATGCATTAGGCAGGTTTTTCGAGATGCAGCTTGAGGCTGGAGGAGGAGTAGATGAGGGGACGGAGGTGCAAACGCCGACGAAGCAAACGGACGAGAGCAAACGGAGGATTGACTGTGCCAGCTGCCATTGCCTGCCAGCTGCCAACAAGCCAACTGCCGAGCGACTTGGTGGGCGACCGGCAGCCGGGGTGTCTCAGCTGCCACGAGCGCTGGGCACTGTGCGGACAATGGAGGTGGGTGAAACATGGTTGGCGAGAATGCTTGGGTAAGAAGAGACGAATTGAGACATGTCAATGGAAATTGGGGTCAATACTTTTTGGCAATTTCCGTCACCGACATGATCGAGAGTCGGGATGATTTTACTTCTTCTTCCCAGCCAGCCTCTGCCGTGCGCCATCTGCATGGAATGAGTCGGCGTACGTAGTAGGGAGCGTACAGTGTGCCACAGTGCCGCAGAAAGCTGACGGTGGCTTGCGCCATGACGAGGTGGCCAATGGAGGGCGAGCCAGCAGCCTACCGACTTGGTTTGTGCCTTGTACAAGTGCTTGTGGGGTGCCTTGGTGCCTCGCAAAGGGCTGGATATGTGCTTTTAGTGGATGCAGCCGCTGGGAGCGCGAGATGACTTCCCAGTTGGGCTTCAAGGCTTCGTCCAGCTCAAGTCTCTGGTACCTTGCAAGTTGGCCCTGGCGCGTGGTGGTTCCTCTAAAAAAAGCACCGCCCGTCGCTGCGTAGGTATGTACTACTACGTAGGCATTACCAGCAGACCCCTGTATTTTCTGCAGCATTTCCGGCGTTCTTCTGGTCCTCTTCTGGCCGCCTTCTGCCCACGCTTCGCACCACTTGGCACTGCTTCGCACCACTTCTGGCCACTTTTGGCGGCGATGGCGGCTCTCGCACGCCGTCGGCCCCAGCAGCACCACCTTTGATGGCGCTCCTTCCCCAAACCGGTCGCTCGCCCAAAACTCTTTTTCGTACTTGTTCGTTTCTCCTCTCGACTGCTTGTGACCGACCATTTGTTTCCGCCATCTTGCTTCTCCTTTTTGCATCTTCAACTTTCCAAATTGTTTGCTCCTTTGCCCGCCCGCTCAACGCTGCTGCTTCCCGCTCCTATACGCCCTCCCTGCACCGAGAAGCGCCGCCTGTATCCCTGCGCCCGTTGTGCAGCCTCGTCCCGGGATTGCCGCTGTTTGCTGCGCGCGCGCTGCCTACCTGCCTCACCACCGCTCCTCTACCACACCAGGAGGTACCAGCAGCCAACCTGGCGGCCGCCTCCTCAACAGCTTTCACTCTAGGTGTGGGCGGAGCCAGCCGCAACCACAGTCGCAAGAGTGACAATTCAACGTCGATGATTTTCTCCTCTTGGCCTGTTCTCGTCGACTATTAAACATGCTGTGGCCCCTCCCTTCCAGGTCAACCGTCTCCTCCGAGGCACCCCGCAGGATGACTCCCAAGATCACAAATCTCTACGCCATCTGCGGCCTCAGCACCCTCGGTGGTCTGCTGCAAGGCTTTGGTGTCTCGTCCCTGTCCGCCATCTTGGCAACATGGCAGGCAAGTCGTCGCTGCAATTCAATTTGTACCGCCTCTTTCGCTAACACGCTCTCCAGTACAAGGACTACTTTGACAACCCTGAATCGGTAACCCAGGGCGGCATCATGGCGTCCTTGGCCGGCGGATGCTTGGTTGGCGCTGTCTTCTCCTCCTACATTGGTGACCACCTCGGCCGTCGAGACTCCATGATGGTCGCCTGCCTGATATTTATTGCCGGATCCATCGTCATGTGTGCCGTTCAAGATCGCACCATGCTTATTGTTGCTCGAATTGTCAACGGCTCCGGCGTGGGCCTGCTCACCAGCCAAGGGTATGATGCTATTCTCCATTTCCATCATATCGTCTGCTAATTCTCAAAAGGCCCATCTACATTGCGGAAATGAGTCCGGCCAATATGCGAGGACGACTCATTGCCCTGCAGCAGTGGATGATTACGTGGGGCGTACGTCCAGCCGCAGCACCTGCATCGGCACTTATTCTCCGATTGGCTAACTTTGCATCTAGATCCTCATCATGTATTATGTCTCTTACGGGGCCTCGCGCATAGACTCAACTGCTGCATTTCGACTGCCATGGGGGCTTCAAATCATTCCCGCCTTGACACTCCTGTGCTGCCTGCCCTTGATGCCCAGGTCCCCACGATGGCTCGCCACAAAGGGTCGCTGGGACGAGGCTCTCGAGGTTCTGGCCATGGTTCGTGCCAAAGGTGACCAAAATGACCCCAACACTCTTGCTGAGTTGCAAGACATCAAAGATAGAGTCGAGTAAGTGCTGCTATGCAACTACAATACCGTTTCATCTCCTAACGCCCAACAGGCAAGAGGCCAGCTACAAGTCTGCCTCCTGGAGCGAACTGTTCTCTCGCCGCAACATTCTCCGCTTGCACGTTGCCTTCTTCACCCATATCTGGTCCCAGTACAGCGGTGTCAACGCCCTCATGTACTATATTGTCTACATCTTCCAGATGGCTGGTCTCTCTGGCACCACCAACCTCACCATTTCCAGCATTCAATATGTCATCAACGTTGTCATGACTGTCCCGACGCTACTTTTCTCAGACAAGTTTCCTCGACGCAAGGTTATGATGACCGGTAGTCTCCTCATGGCCATTCTGCACTTCACCATGGCAAGCGTCATGGCCACGAACGGCCACCCTGTCCCTGGCGGACTCGAGGGCACACCTACCGTCACCTGGACGCTATACACTGGGCGCGCTAGCCAGGCCATCATTGCCTGCAGCTACATTTTTATTGCCACGTATGCATTGACTTGGGGCCCCATGGGCTGGATATACCCCTCCGAAATCATTCCGCTTTACATTCGATCCAAGGCCGTCTCGCTCGCCACCTTATTCAACTGGGGTTGCAACTTTAGCTTGACATTCTTTACGCCTACGGCTTTTCGCACCATTCAGTGGCGCTTTTACATCATCTTTGGGTCGTTTTGCGTCGGAGCCTTCATTCACGTCTTTTTCTTCTTTCAAGAGACACAAGGTCGCTCTTTGGAGGAGATGGATGACATTTTTGACCACAATACTTTTGCTTTTGGAAAGATTAAAAACGACAGTCACGATTTCCGAAAGCGCGTACGAAAAGCGGGCGAGAGGCTCGAATACTCTCCACCCACATCAGAAGTGGCCGAGCTGGGCCTGTCGGACAGAAACTAGACCAATTTATGATACCACAGGGCTCATACCCTCTGCAGTTGTGTTTATTTCAGTTGAAATATTCATTATACCGGCGTTTTGTTTTTATTGCATTATATGTACACGGACATGTTGGCGAAAATGGTTTCAAGGGGTACATCTGAATAGTCTTGCAGATTCGGGGTTGCGTACATAATTTACTCTACTTTTCTACTCGCGCCTTTTGAGTATGTATCGATGTGACCGTTTTCAATGGTGATGTGTATTTAACAGTATCTTTCAAAATTTTCTCCTGCATATTGCTTTTAATTTCATTGACGTCTTTCATGATGGTAGGATTGCGCAAGCCCAAGTGGTTGGTTGCTTTGTGTCCAGTGTGGTCGCCCACCTTGTCTTCAAGTCTTTGTTACGATTGCAAGAGCAGTCATCATCAAAGCCTTCAGTTCTCTTGCAGTTTCTACATTTAGCCAAAATTCTCGACTATAAAACGATCTCGTTTCCTCGACAAAACAGCGCCCTCGAACGACAACACAGTCCCACCCCCCATCTACCATGTCCGACGACAACAACAGCAACAGCAACAGCCATGACACCAACAACAACCCCCCACGCCACTCCGTCTCCTCCACCACGTCGCCTGCGCGTAACGCAGACCATGCGGCCACCTCGGCCGTCGATCTTCGGAGGCTTCCAGAAGCCATTCCTCGTAACAGCGGTGGAGAGTTGCAGCGCCGACCCCGACGAGGACGAGGACGAGGACGACGGCGACGAAGAGGTCACAAGCCTGCAGGGCAGGACGATGAAGGCGTGGCTGGCGTGGGTGTGTGGCGTGCCGCGAGGGACAAAGTTTGGGGAGAAGCCGGACTGGTCCAAGGAGAAGCAAAAGAGGAAGAAGAAGAAGGGGGACAAGGAAAAGAAGAAAAAGAAGGATGAGGAAGAGGACGACTACGCTTACGAGTCTAGTTGACAATCCGAGCGCGGCCGCCGTAGCAGTGGGGAGACGAAGGAGAGGAGGAGGAGGACGAGGGAGAGGAAGACGAGGCTGCGACGCTGGTTGGACAGGATTGCAAGGCCAGCGGAGATGGCGCTGCAGCTACGGCAATTGAGGGAGACGATGATGATTGAGCAGCGGCTCCGTTGCTGGATGGAGGCGAGGACGACAGCTACACGACATAATCGACACTGGATGGAGGCGACGGCCATCTTGCAGCCTCGACACTGGGCGAGGAGCAAGGCGCACACATGTGCGATGCAGCGGCATATTCGACGCTGGCCAGAGATGCTGATGAAGTGGTGCGTCCGGCTGTCAGTCATCACGGTCATGAGGCCGTATATCCAGCAGGGCTGGAGGACCAAGCCGGCAGCAGCAGCCGAGCCGGTAGCAAACCCGGTAGCAAAATCGGTCATCACGAGAGTATGGCAGTGCTTTCAGGAAGCCCGCAATCATGTGCGGCAGCACTTTCGTTAAGCCGATATGGACGTGCGGGCGACGTTGCCGCTACCGCCCGAAGGCACAGGTGAGTCCCGTACAATCGTGTTGGGGTTTCTTGTTTTTCGTGTTTCGCTCTTTGCCTCTGCTTCGTTTTCTTGATATTTCGTTCTCTCCCCTTGTTCATTTTTGTTTTCATACAGGTAAGTCGTCTTGATAATTTGTTGATCAACTATTGCAAGGCATGACATTGTCAAAGGGACAGGTTTCTGCAATGGCATCTCAGAGGCCAAACATCCGCACCAACACATAATCAAGAAGAAACGAGTATTTCTATATAGCCTTGGAGCAAGCAACAAATACAGAAAAGGTAATAAAATAAGTAATCTTGGTTGACCAACATAAAAATTTGCTTTCTTCTTCATATCGTGGGATATCAAAACCAGAGGGATGGGGATAATCAGTGTGGTATTGTCCTTTCTGGAATCTCTTTTTTTCGGTTCTCATTAGGCATCCCAAACTGGTTGCGCCAGCGCCCATAATCTTTCCATCACTTTGTTTTGGTAATTGTTTCCTTATTTTTCTTTCCAGAACCAAAAAACCGATACCCCTAAAAAAAAAAAGTCGACCAAAATATAATAATCAAGCACATCCCAGCATTTCCCGTTTTCACAACAGCCCGAAAACAAAAGGCAACATCAAGAGATTGAACAGACAAAGAGAATGTTTGACACAAAGCAGGGTATAACAAGACGGCGCACGTGAAGCGCTTATGCCTCGATGGCCTTGTTCTTCTTCTTCTGTTCAACCTTGAGAAGCAGCGCGCGGTTGATGTGAGGCAGGACACCACCGTAGGCGATCGTGGCGCGGATCAGGGTGTCGAGCTCTTCGTCGCCACGAATGGCGAGCTGAAGATGTCTGGGGGTGATGCGCTTGACCTTGAGGTCCTTCGCGGCGTTCTGTATATGGGTCAGTACGGGCGCAAACGGATGCGCGGCGTGGTGCGCAGTACACAGCACATAGGGAATGGAAACGTACGCCAGCCAGTTCGAGAACTTCAGCGGTGAGGTACTCGAGAACGGCAGTAACGTAGACGGCAGCCTTGGCTCCGACACGCATCTTGCTCTGGGTGTTCTGCTTCAAGAAACGCTTAACACGACCGCAGGGGAACTGTACAAGCCCATGGTTAGCATTAGATTCACCAGGTAAACGACCTGCAAAGTTTGCGCAAAGCTTCGTCAAACGCCCGCGACGCAATCGCACGAGCCCCACACGCCAACAGACTCTCGTCAGGCCCAGGTCGTCATCAACTGCCCGCGCAGCAAACGCCGCGCATCGAATCCTGCGTCACAGCGAGCTCGAGTCGCGCACTGCTAACAGATAGAGATACAGTTCCCGACGAAAGAAAGCTCGGCGACGCGTCTCGAATCGATGAGCAGGCAGCGGTCGCGGATGTGGCGGGCCGTTCGAGGGGTCGACACGAGGGGTGGCGCGCGACGTTGGCAACGGGCGCCATCGCGGGAAAGCACCGAGAAAAAAATGCGCAAAAATCTCTGGGTCGCAGAATCAAATGGCTTACCTGCAGGCCGGCGCGGGCAGAGTGGCTCTGCTGCTTCTTCTGGCCGTCGACGCCGCTGGTCTTGCCGCCAGAGCTCTTTCCGCCAGAGGACTTTCCCTTGCCGCCGGGCATTTTGACGATGTTATCGAGGTGATGAAAAAATTTAATAAATTCGGAAAATCGGGGGAGGATGCGACAAAAGTATGCGCAACCGAGTCGTCAAAAAGTAAAGCGCGCAACGGTGTTGGTGATGCGATGGAGGGGGGGGGAGTGTTGATGAAGGAGTAGCGTTGGAGCAAGGCGTGGCGGCGGGCGGTGTTTACGGCAGAAATTTAGCTTGGTGCAGCTGGCCTGGCT
>JARDXD010000329.1:0-70787 GCA_029218145.1 Aphanocladium album
GGGGGGGGGCTTGTTGCTGTTGGTAATAATTGTTGACGTGGAAAAATTGTTGGTCTGGTCCAATCGGGTTACTGCTACACCGCGGCGCTGTCCTTCCTGGTTCATGCATGTAATTCGCAAGAATCAGGCTTCGGGCCCATTGCACTGCCCGTTCATGGTTGACAAATGACATGGTTGCAACCCCGCCAGCCGAGGCTTTTGCTCCAAGTTATGTTCCTGCTCCGGGCGGCAGCCAAGCATTATCCACACCTCCGCTGTCTAATACCGGTTGGCGGACATTTGCACAAGTCCGACTGCCTTGCCGGACCGCCATCTCTCCGCGGAATAGTTGTATTAGGCTACGATCGCTAGGCCATATTCGTGCACAATAATGAGTGCCATGTCGCTAACAAATGGTCCCCGTTGAGGGCGGGGGAGGGTCAAGGTGTTCACTGCCGCCCAGTAGAAACCATTCTTAGTCCCCAGTTAGCGGATGAGGTAGGTCGTATAAATACAAGGCCACGTACCCAAGCTACTCGTAACAAGGCATCGCCTCTGAACATTCTCCTTTTACTAGTATACTTATTACAACCAACATAAATGGCGCAAGTTCAAGGCACCAACGAAGACCGCTTTGCGGAGCTTCGAAACATCTTTCAGCAACGACTAGACTCTAACGATGAGCTCGGTGCTTCCATTACTGTCAACATTGACGGCCAGAACGTTGTTGACCTTTGGGGTGGTTATACCAGCACAGAACGCAACCATCCCTGGGAGAGAGATACTATCGTCAACGTCTGGTCTTCCAGCAAGACCATCATCTCATTTGCCATTCTCATGCTCGTGGACCGCGGTCTAATTGACGTACACGAGAATGTCGCCAAGTACTGGCCAGAGTTTGCTGCCAACGGCAAGGAGAACATCAAAGTGAAACACCTTCTCTCACATACTTCTGGTTTGAGTGGCTGGGAGAAGCCTCTTGTGCGCGAGGATCTTTACGATCGTGAAAACGCCACCAAGCTGCTGGCTGAGCAAGCGCCTTGGTGGGAGGCCGGTACCGCGTCCGGCTACCACAGCCTCACCATGGGGTTCCTTCTCGGCGAGCTTGTCGTTCGCGTGACCGGCAAGACCATGAAGCAGTTCATCGCCGAGGAAATCGCGGCGCCGCTCAAAGTTGACTTCCAGCTCGGCGCCAAGGAGGAAGACTGGCCGCGCGTCGCGACCCTCGATACGCAGGGCCACGGCGAAATGGCGCTCCCAGCTGGCGCCCCGGAGCTGTGCACCAAGACCCTCCGCAACCCTGTGTCGAATGGCAACGTGGCCAGCACGGAAGGCTGGCGGAGAGCCGAGATTGGAGCCGCTAATGGCCACACCAACTCCCGCGCTTTGGCCAAGATCATCTCGGCCATTGCGCTGGGCGGCGAGGTCGACGGCGTTCGTCTGCTGTCGCCCAAGACGATTGACCTCATCTGGGAGCAGCAGTCACACGGACCGGACATGGTCCTCGGCAAGATGGTTCAGTTTGGCATCGGTTACGGCATCTGCACGGCGGGAGACTCCGCCGTCAACGAAATGCTGCCCAAAGGAAAGATTTGCTACTGGAGCGGCTGGGGCGGCTCCATGGTCATTGCTGATACAGAGAGACGCATGGCTATTTCGTACACTATGAACAAGATGTGGATCAATCAGGGCACTCTGGGTAACCAAAACACCATCGCCTACATTAAGGCTATTTATGCAGCCATGGGTTTCAAGCCGACAGAGCAATAGGAAAAATATTACGTAGCTTAAACATAGACGGCCTTTGATTACGAGAAAGTAGTCAAGAAATAAGAATAATATTCTCAACATTGAGGAGTACTTGAAGCTTGCCGTGACATGAAGATAGCGGTATATCTCACTACCTTCTCCCAGTTATATACATCAGCAACGTGGGAATTGCACTACCTTGGCTGCAATCTGACGTTATGGTCACCTTGCTGGCCAAGCTCTTACGCTAATTACCCAACTTAATAAAAAAGGACAGACTTTACGTGCCATGTGCAGAAGAGTTGCCAAAGTTTAACGCGGTCGTTATGCATCCCCGTCGTACCAACTTATGCCATTCTGACACATGTCGGTTCTTCGGCCAAAATCATACAATGCTAGTAAGAGGGGTCCTTATAGTAGTGTAGCGCACCATTTCAATGAGTAAAGCTGAAGTTTGGCTCGGCCATTAGAATGAACTAATTTCCCGTCTCCTCTCACTCGATACGCCGTACGGATAAGTACTTCTAGATGCGAAATAGTACTGAGTACCATATGTGATAAAATTTTGGACCGCATTAGCAGCTCATTTGTAAGTTGGAACTGTTATGGAACTCTGACGTGCATCTACTTTACGTAGCATGCATGCCGCACACGGCTGTAAGTTATGTTCTGCCAACCCCGATACAGACCTCAAATTTCTGTGCTCAGCTACACATGTCGCAATATTCTCTACATTCCTCTTGCGCATCTAGCTCGAGCTATTTCTTTACTCAAGTTGGATCCGGCATATTCCAGCACAGAAATCTGGACAGACCCACGAAACTGTTTGTAACAGAATAGATCAAGACCAAAGCTGCCTTCCGCATCTCGCCGTCGAAACTGGGTTGTAAGAAATAAGTGCATGAGGGGAAACAAAAAACTGCCAGTTTATGAGCTAGTACAGCTCTATCGTGAACGAACAAGTTATGATCTCCCTTGGTCGGGGCGATAGCTCAGGCTTGTTTGTGGCTGGTTGTTCTGCATCATCGTCCCATGCCTCAAGAACCCCATCAAGCCGGCGATTGCAGCTCTTTCGTGACATCTGTAGCTTGACTCTGATACCTGGCGAAGCAATCGGCAATTTATTTCCCGAGTTAGACTGCATGCGTAGAGGAAACGCACCTACCCTGGACAAGCTTCAACGAGTTGCCAGGTGGACGTGTGAATCAAGATAGAAAGCTTCTCAGGTAAATCAAGCACATGTACAGAACGTCGAAATCAGAATTACATGCATTGATAATGCTATATGAGCCTTCTTCAGTCGAATTATCAGTATATAAAGCGTTGACAAAGCTGTGTCGCTATGCCTGCAGCCACCAACACCTATTTGGACGCCCCTTCGTCTTTGCCATTCTCCCCTATCAACATGAGCATAACATTGCTATCACCTCTCCCTTTCCAGGAGTTTCCATGAATCGTGCTATGACCGACCCCGAAAAGGGAAGTGGCAATGGAGAACATTCGAAAAGGCGCCCGGCACCCGGTGGCGGCAGTGAGGACACAAACCAGCAACCATATAGACCCGCCAAGGGAAAAGGAACTGGTGATAGCAAGCCGGATAAGGGTCACCCGAACCGAAGTAATTGGTGGCAAAGATGGGAAACCGGCGCCGAATAATGGAAAAGGGAGGCCCAAGAACAAGCTGCAATCTGATGACGGTGATAGTAAGTGAACGAGTAAGTTGCAGTAATATTCGCGAGACATGGCAAAAAGCAGTTTACGATCATATCGAGCATGAATTTATTTATACAAAACATTCCACATGGGATGGACTTCCCAACTGATCGTTTGTTGTATGGAGTTCTCTTCTAAGAGTTAAACTCGGCAGACCAAAGGAAACTCTCTTGGTTTTTGTTCCTCCAGCTCCTTTTCTTGGGCGCGAATCATCAACAAATATCAAGTTCTTATAGATGCCACAAGGTTTCAGTCGTTAATCATTGAACAAAAGTGACATGTCCCGGTTGTGATTTGAGCTCATGACGGCACTCCTTGAGGCGGCCCTTTCCCGCCCTACACTAGCCCATGTCGGCGATCGTCGCGCCGATGACAGAGAGGCATTATCTGCACTGGATGCGGTCTCTGCGATTGCATCGGGAAAGACTGGCTCTGGAAAGTCTGCGTATTCTAGCATCATTGCGTTTATCGTTGCGGGCGTTTCGCATCTCGACCCCGGGGTCAATGCTCGTGGCACCGAGGATAGTACGGGTGATACTACCAGTGTCAGCTGTTCGGTTCTCTGATGTTGCTACAAACCGTTTCCCCCCTTACACACCTTTCTTATTTGTCTCATGGCTGCTCATCAACAGCGCAGCATTGTGGTTCATCTGTGCCGCGCTGCCTTCTAGCATCGCCCAACTTGTAAGCTGCCGCATAAAGTTCAGTTCGGCCAGCACGGCCGCGTGATGTCGACTCAGTAAGGGCTCCTGGCATCGAAACTCGGAGGAGCCGCGCCAAACCCACTCTATTTGGCTATGTAGTGGTGTCTTGTTCCCATTGCTGGCATCGGGGCGACATTTTTCGACGATACACCGCGCTGCCGCAAGGCCGCGGTTCGCCTGGTCGATTACTGTGTTGAGTCGCTCTAGAATTTGAGACGGGGCTGCTTCAAGAAGTACCAAGTGATCATTGCGCAGGGAGATTAAATCTTGGAGATCTTTGTGGCATGTTTGCACGAGTTCGAGGCAAATGCGTATCTCATTTGGAACTCGGCCCGTGTTTGTCACAGTGTTGAAGGTGGATCGCAGCGATGTGAAGGCTTTCATCTTAGAGAACGTTGACTGGGTAAATACCAACGTACTGTTCAGTTCCGAGTCGAATGACGGCATTGGCCAGCATGATGTGGAACAGTGGAATCACAGATTAACATAGAAGAGGAGAGCTATGTTCTCTCAAACTGTTAGCACAGTCCACTGCTAACAATAATATAAGCACACCACTCAAGGCTGGTAAGATACTGGTAGCTTCGCACTCCACCCCGCGCAATAGAATTGCAGGATACACACAGCTCCTGGTTGCAGTACCCGCAAGGATCTCGAACTAGGCGAAACGGCTGCCTAGCATATGTTTGCCAAGTTGGCCGAAACACTGCCAACCGGTTATTAAACTAATGAGCTTTCATGAGCCGATGGTTATAGTGATCTGTTTGTTTTCACGATAATCCTCATCTCATCTGCTTCTTTTCTATTTCCTCTTCGTTGTATTGGGTGTTTTTTTTTGTGCTCCTGCTGTGTTGAACCTCCTCCCGCATTTCTCTCCTACACTCTCGCTCCTAATAACTGCAAGGCGAAGGCTGCCTTACCACCGAGTGACTGCATGCAGTATGACCAGGCGCGCCACACGGGTAACCTAGCAAGCCAACCCGGGCGACCGTGCACTGCAGATGCGCTATCGCGTGATAAAGTTGTTTAATTGGCCTAGCTGTGCCCGTGCGGCGCTACCATCTGCAGCGTTAAGGGATAGCGCCAAACTAGCCAGCCTTGCATTCAAGGGTAGTCGAGGTGGCTACAGATTGGGCGTGGTTCACACCGAAAAGTGCGAGTGTACCAGTACCACGCAGCCAACGACATGGGTGGAATGGTTTCAGAACTCCACACATCATTCTGCATTCATATGCGGGACCGTGTCGCTGCATATGAGCTCTGCCACGTCGTGGTGGATGCTGGCCGCCTTTATGGGCCGCCAGCATGGTCGCTATCGATTTGTTTGAGGGGACCCAACCAACCTCGCATCACTCACGAACCAAGTTTATTTTGAACGCTTGTTTGTTGATGGCAAAATCTGAAATAAAGGGCTTGTAAACCACATCTGAGATGCTCAACAAAACAATAGTAATTACTTCTTGCACTATCACAAAGTTCCCGTACTTGTAACAAATCTAGCGACGACTGTCGGAATAAGAAACTACAACGGGGTCAAGTAGTCTCTGCGGAGAAGGTTGGCCGCCCAACTTGCATAGGCCAGCCTCCACCACGACCTCCCTCGTGTCCGCCGCGGTACCCGCCTCGTAAATAAATTCCCAGTCACTCGGGTGGGAAAACAACATGTAGCCTAATTTCGCGCCCTCCTCAATTACGGCCTGCAGATGACCCACCTGTTGATGCTGGTGCTGCTGATCGACGAAGACATGCAGGAATGAGTTGAGCGAGTTGGCCAACTCCTCGGCCTGCCTCGCTACCGCGGCGTCCCCGGCTGGGAGAGTTGTGCGCTGGCTGCGAGCCGGATGGAGAAGAAACGCCGATAGCTTGCGCCACTCCCGAAGGGCTAGCGCATTTGCTGTGACGGATGTAGGTCATAAGTCAGTGAGACAAACCACAGCTAGTGGGCGTTCTTGCAAGCAGCAGAGGGCCGCTGCTTCCTGGGGTTGGATGCTTACCTTCATGGTCGCCAAACCTGTCATTTTCCGCCGGAGGCACGGCTCGAAGGAACGATGCAGCTGGTGCCGGTAGCATCGAAAGGCCTTGAGAAGTGTGCACGTCAATGCTTCTGAAGAGGACTCGCATAATGACATGGCGGAGGCCCGTTCTTCGGTTTTTTGGATCGAGGCAGAGAGCAGCAGCCCCTTGAGCGTCCAGTGACGCCGAGCCACCAAGGGATGGGAAGCCGAGGTGATGTAGAGCTGAGGCGAGAGCTCTTTCATCGATTTTGATAGGCTGAAGATGGTAGTAGCTGCCCACATGTTGATCGATGAGCGCCCCTATCGATTGAGTTTCTTGAATAATGTCTCGGTCAGGTGTAGCTTCGAGCAAAAATTGGCTCAGACGGGTATCGTGTACAGGAGTGCCTTTGCCCGAAGCGTCTGCCTTGGACTCATGATGTACGATGACATGATCAACTGAGCTTCTGCGCTTCCTCTTTCGATTGAGGAGACATATTGCCGCGATTAAGCCAATCGCAAGACCGACGACGGCGCATCCAACTGCGATTCCAGCGATTGCGCCTGTTGAGATACCGGAAGAGTGTGACAATTTCGATGGGGAGGATACGGCGGTTGAAGTCGGCGCTTTGCTTGAGCTGGCAGCTGCAGTCCTTGATGTTGGAGACGTTGTTCCAGCAGCTACCGAGGAAGAACTCAACACCGTTGTAGTTTGGGTTGTTGATGACGGGGCATTGGGCGTTGTTGTAGCAGGCTGAACGGTAATAACGCCAGTGGCAGTTGGCGGCCAAGACACTGACGCCGCTCCATCGTACAACTGACCGTATACAGCAGTACCAATCGATGTCCCGGCGGAGTCAAAGAGTGTCTTCGTCACGGGTAGAATGGAACTCAGAGGCGGTAGATCTGTGACGGAAATCGATGTCACAGACGATGGCCATGCCAATATACTGCCTTCAGAATGCAATTCTCCGTAAACTTGAGCGGTTGGATTGCTGGTTATGTTCCGATAGGTGGTTGCAAAAACTGTAAATATAGGCCCAGCCATGGCGCGGAGAATGAACAAATTCTTGATGTAGAAAAGATTGTTGACGGAACTGCGATCAAGAAAAAAGTTGTTGCCTAGATATCTTGGTCAGAAATATCCGTGCAAGGTAAAGAAGCATGCTTGGCATATATTCAGGTAGTATGACCAAGCCCCCGTTACTTTTGCATACTTTAGACACCCAACTTTGATCCCCGCCCCCGAGCTGAGACTGGTCTTTGGACTTCACAGCCTTCTGCATTAGTTCGGCCATGGGTCATTGTATCAGCAATTCCGGGTTGGAGAGTACCCATGCAAGCAAAGGAGGGCCTCGTCTATAGAGCGGACGAGCAGTTAATTGCATGGATGTGTGTGATAGGTGTGGGTAACACTGCATGAGAGTGCATGCATCACAATCCTTCGGTCAGCCACCAACGCGGATCCAGCCGCATACGCACACCTCAGCATAGTCATTTTCAGTTAGTATTATCTGCGCTGAGAAAAGAGTAAGCGACATGGGGAAAACCAAGTCCTTTGGTTTGCGCGGCGTGGAGACCACTTACATGCAAGGGTCGAGTTTCGAGTCAAGGTCGCCATGATTCCGTAGACGGGGCCAGTGCACTGGTACTCTCACAAACCTGATCATACCAACCAACCACAAAGCTGTTGATACTTGACATGCGCATTTTATAGTTGAAATGTCTCAGCAGCCGGATATCATCGTCTCTGTTGATTTGGGCACCACATTTACAGGTAACGCTGTATAGTCATTCCCTTAGCCTTTCATGTCTGATCAACATAGGTGTTGGGTGGCGGTCACCACGAACCCCAATTCAAGTAATCAATGATTGGCCAGGCAGTGGAGATCGAGGAGAGCGCAAAGTACCAACAAAGTTGATTTACAATGCTGATGAGACGCTATCGTCGTGGGGCTACATGTGCGATGAGGAAGATGATTTCGACTACCAGGTAAATGGCCACGGGACCACTGGCAAAATACGTCGCGAGTTCTTCAAAATGTTTGTCGACAGTGAGAACTTGGTAGCTGCACAGGAACAAGGCGTACTTCAAGCCCCCAAAACACTGCAAGAAGCACAGAGATATGCTACCGATTATCTCAAACAAGTGTATGAGCACATTAAGAGATCAATCGAGACGCAGGTCGGCCTCAGCTACTTCCCCGGAGGATGGGCGACCATGGTTGTGGATTTCTTGTTCAGCGTGCCGACGACATGGACGCGAATGGAAACCATCAACGCCTTCAAAGGCATCATACGAAACGCGGGGTTCGGCGTGGAAGGGCCGAGACACTCTGCGCAGATAGACCTGACAGAGGCCGAGGCAGCAGCAGTCGCAACGCTGAAGACGAGTGCGATCAAGTTCAGACAGGGAAGCTTGTTTCTGACTGTCGATGCCGGCGGCGGAACGACAGACCTATCGCTGATGCGAGTGACTTCCAACAATGCCAGCTTTCCACAGATGGCACAGCTTGCAGCTGTCAAGGGTATTGGGATAGGCTCCACGCTCATCGACCGCGCCTTCATCCGGCTGGTGGAGCAAAGACTCAGCACCTGGCCAGATGTGCGGGACAAACTGCCTGCCAATTTTGCGGTGAGAATGGCACAAGGTCATTATTTCAAGACTGTCAAGCACAAATTCGGTGAAAAGGTGTACATGCAACCACAGTTCAAGATTCAGATGGAGGGAGTCTCCCATAACTTTAGTCATTCAGGGCTGGGTGTTGAGAATGGCCGAATGGTGTTTTCGCTGTAAGCAACCAAAAGGAATCGAGAGAACTCAAGCTAACAGAATCATAGATTGGAAATTCAAGCTTTATTCGATACCCAAATTGAGGGCGTCATTAAGCAGACAATTGAGCAGCTGAACTGGCTCAAAGAGAATGATATGGCTGATCAAGTGGCAAGTTCCCAGAAACCGCAGTCATTTATCCTTCCTACGTTCTAATGTTTTCGTTTGCAGGAATTTGTGATTTTATCGGGTGGATTGGGAAGTTCGGCATACGTTCGACAGAGCATTCAGCAACATCTCGTCAGCTTCCCCCATCCTAACGCTACCAAGGCGGTGGTGGTCCCCTGTCAAGATCCGCAGCTTGTCGTCGTGCGCGGACTCTTGCTGGATCACCAGCAAAGAATGGAGACTGGCCATATGTCTGTCCTTGCGACGAGAATTGCGCGCGCCAGCTACGGCATCATCATGAAGGAGGTGTACTCGCCAGCCAAGCACTTCGACGAGGAGGTGATCCAAGATCCGTTTAACCCGAGCAAGCGATGGGCGGTCAACCAAATCAAGTGGATGATACGAAAAGTAAGTTTCTTGGAATAATTCACTCTCTGCTCTGCTTTGAATCTGACTTCCCGTCTAGGGTGACATGGTGAACCCGAACACGCCGTTGGTCAGCCAGTTCGAATATCACCTCGCAGAGAGAGATACGACACGAATATGGACCGCCGAGGTTGTCATTTCCCAAAATGAGCCATCCTTTTTACCGACCAGCTTGAAACAAGGTGCGCACAGAACATGAAATCTTCAAAATAAAAATAAAAACGCTGACCGGGCTGAGACATGTAGCTGGCGCTACAAAGCTCTGTCAAGTAAAGAGTAACTTGGAAGGAGTCCAGCAGCATCAACTGGTGCTGAAGCAAAAACGAGGTACATGTTTCGCCAAGGGCTACAAGTTTTACCTTTGCGAGTTTGAGGTGCGCGTGATTGTGGCGCCAGCCGATTTACGATTCGAGCTGTGGTTCGGAGGGCAGCGATTTTCTGGTAATCACGAGCCGATTGGCGTCCAGTGGGATTCCGCCGGAGCGCGTGTGAGAGCTGAGTAGCCCGAGGTGGCGGCTTTTGTTGTGAGTTCCTGTGACTTGCATTAATTTGGTATCGGGAACAGAAAGCCGGCCTTGGCCGACATTATGTCCCTCCGTGTAGCCGCTGTGGTAGTCCCAGCTTGTTGGTTAAATATTTTCTCATCAGAGTATTTAGAAACAAATTCTTCATCTTATAGTCTGTTTTCCTTTACATCAATTTCATGGGTTTTTGTTTTGAAATGCGACTTTTTCATCTCACCTGGTTTGCTCTAGTCGCGGCAAGCGCGGCATATCGATGTGGTAGTGGCATAGTAAATGTCGACAATCCCTCAAGCCATCCATCCAGATTGGGTGAAAAATTTACATCTAACCGCCTTTGCTCCATTCTTTCAGTAGCCAACTCAATGCGGCGAGGATCAGTGCTGCCAAGTCATTTCGCACAAGCCGCACTGCAATAACTACTGCAACTACAACTGCGGCTGCGGCCCCGACTGGGAATGTCGCAACGACGAAGAGTGCATCCCCCGGCAGTATTCATATATTTGAATATCCTACAGTGTCTATAAACTTGAAGTTGATCTTCTAGTTTCACTTCCCCTCTTTGTCGCAATACGCGGCGAAGGCGTATTCTGCACGTTGCCTCCCAACTCCCCAAACACTTGTGTGACGCACTTCCCTCGCTCATCCGCCTGCTCGTATACATCGTTCTGCTGAGCGGGGAAGGGAAAGGCGTCGTGTCACACAACATGAGAATAAAATCTGATGGCCTATATAAGGCGACGACGGCCCGACGTCCAGCATATATACCCCGCTCTGTCTTGCTCATCTCAATAGATACTTTCTATACTTTTTGAAACCTACGAATCTAATAAAGTCCTATTCGCGCGAGAGAATTCACGATCATCACCGTGATTTTGCATAAAATGCGTCTTCTCATTGCACTTTTCATTCCAACTACTGTCGTCGCGCAATTCGGATACTACTGTGGCCCCGGTGTAAGTGCAAGGCCGTCACACCCAAACATCCCCTCTCTCACCCGCGCATTCGAGCTACATGTATTCGTCCGTACTAAGTCATGCTTGCGCCGGAATATCAGGAGTCGCTGTGGTGTAACGCATGGGATTGCTGCAAAACAACTGGGGGCAAAGCCTCCTGCGCAACTTGGTGCGCCGATGGCGACTGCTGTTGTGGTCCGGGTTACTATTGCGGCGATGAAGGAGCATGCACTAGAGGTAGCCCGCCGCATTAGTCTTAATACTGGCCGTTTGTATTGTCTTTTAAAGTAGAAGTGAGTTAAGGTGATCTCGTCGCAGCCAATATCGGTTGTATTCTAAAATACCTATGCCTTTACTGTAGCTGCACTAATATCGTAGGGCTCCGCACCGGCGCCAAAGATGAGATGCGGCTTGCGCTTGGCAAGGTCGAGGATAGTGACGGCAAAAACACCGTTGGCCCAGGCGAACCAGCTACGAGTGTACGATGAAATGTAGTTGACGTCAACACTCTCGTGTACTAGACCCTTAAGAGATGCGCCAAGGACCATGTTAACACACTGCATAATTTCTTCATCGTCATCTGACGTCTGGGCTTGAACCAGCAAGCTCATGGGCCAGGCGTTTCTCAAGCCGATATGGGGACCTAGGAAGACAAGATTAGAGACCCATCATTTGGGACTACGTGCGCTTTACGTACCTCCAATACCCTTGAACTTGCTACCAGTAAGATAGTACGGGTTTCCTTGCTTGCTCAGCAGCATCTTGCGAGTGTTTTGATAAACGGGATCCTTGACATCAACAAAACCCATGAGAGGCAATGCAAGTAGCGACGGGAAATTGGCATCATCCATGATAATAGATGAGCCGAAACCATCCACTTCGTAGGCAAATACCTTGCCAAAATTCTTGTGTTCAATAACACCGTGCTCCATGACGCCTTCGCGCATCGTCTTGCTCCACTTCTCAAGTTCGCTACCAACAGACGTCTTACCGATCTTGTTTAGCATAGCGGCCGTGCGGCCGAGTTCGACCGACATCATGGCATTTGCGGGGATAAAGAAGCCAAGGATGGTAGCATCGTCGCTGGGGCGGAAAGCAGATCGCACTAGACCTGTGCCGCCGTTGAGAGGATTGCCAATACCATTCAAGTTGAGGGTTTCAGTGCCCGCAGTGGTTTGGCGTTGAAACGTGTACCTGTTTCTTACATAGCGGCCATCCTCGTCGAACGTCGGTTTGGACTGCTCTTGGAGCACCGACAAGACAGCCTCCAGTGCAGTAAACCATCGCTTAGTGGCAAAATCAGAGGAGCCTGTGTGCTCGTAAAAGTCATTGCCGAGCTTGAGGAAATGAGCGAGCGAGTCAAGCTCATATTTGCACTCAAAAACTGCACTAGGCTCGTAAGCCGGGTAGACGACGTCCTCTTGACCGTTTGCCGACACGGGCAAGTCACTAATCGGCGGGGGCTGGAAAGCATTGCAGTAAGGTGCCTCGATGACGTATTCGGACTGCGTGTTGATGGCGCCGAGGATCAGCTCAAAGATGGCGGGGTCTTTTTTGGCCAGCTCCTGGTATGGGCGCAGCTGGTTTGTCGAGTCGCGCAGCCACTCGGCAATAATGTCACCAGTGATGACAAAAGACTGCGGCCCGTTCCAGGCCTCACTGTCCTCGGCCCAGCGCGAGCCGGTCATTTTGACGAAGCCCTGGTCCTTGTCTTTGCTGTGGAACTTGACAGTCGTGTCCGTGGTGGAGGGGAAGGCGTTCTCGAAGAGACGGGCCAGGTCTGCGTCTTTCATGCGGGATGTAACGTCGTGGATAACATTCTCGATGGCATCGGAGTGAAATGTTCTGCAATCGAGCGAAGGTCTTTGAAACGGAAGCTTGAGCTTGCCGGTGCTCAGAGGGCGACTGGTGCGATCGATTAGTTATGCGCCCACCGCGTTTGCGTCGCCATGCGCCTCGTGTGTTTGGGCACTTGGGCTGACAGTTGGAGCTCTAGCTTGGCTTACTGTGTATAGGCAGCATAACTGGCATAGTTGGGACAAGCTTTACTGAGGGGAGCTTGCTTCTCCTTGGTGGCATCAACCTGCACAGCTACGGCCGCAGCCAGCAAGCTCCCAGCGAGCCATCGCGCAACCATGGCGCAGGTGATTGAATGCGGGCCTGCTGATATCGGGAGATCGGTATTTCTAGGATATTCGATATTTGGTAACTGTCGTGCTATTATGAACGAGATGCGATGTGGAGAAAGAAGAGAGGTGCGGGTGAAGTCGTGTGGTTGCAGCTCCAAAGTTCCAAGGTCGAAACGGAAACGGGATCGGCTAACTAAGCTCGCGGAGGTCGACAGCCCAGCGGCGCCGGCCAGGTACCCCGGCAGGAGCGGGCCAGCGGGTTGGTGGCGGGGCAAAAGCGCTGCAGTTTGGAACCAAACCGCTGCGTACCTATGTCTACGAGTACCGACACAGAAAAACAAATCAAATTAGTGTCATCTTCACTACTTCGGTACATTACAGTAACTGGGGTATCATAGTATATTGAAAATAAAACTAAAACATCGCTGGCCAGACATAATTGAAGAATCCCATCCGATTTACCATCCCCACGTACGAGAAGATGCCGTAAACACGGGTGGCTTCCATTGGACCTTGGCAGGATCCAGCGTGCGTCTGGGTTTTAACAATCGCTTTTCCCGCTGCTGTATCAGCTTCTCTGGAATCACAATCTTGTGGTCACTCTTATGGTACACCTGCATTTTCATGGCCTGCAGAGTATGCTCCACATCCTGCGTTGTCATCGCCAGTGCCGAGGAGATAGCCTCGATGGTTACCTTCTCGCCGCGCTCACAAGCACCAACGAGCAGATCGAGAATATTTTCGGCCCAGTACTGACGGTAACTCAGCAGTCCCAAATCGGAAAGCGGCTTTTCCGGTGAACCAAGCTTGCCTTCGATCTTGGACAACTCATACGAGAACTGGATGAGTAGTCGACCGTAACCCTTTCTTTGATATTGTGGTAACGTCAAAATACAGGCCACGTTGTACGCATCAGCGCTTTCTTTTTCTTTCGAGAAGTATCCTACGAACGGAAACCCCTTGTCGGTGCGCGAAGCCATGACATAGAACAAGAACGGGTCGACATCGTAGTACAATGTCTTGTGATCCAGAAACATCTTAGAGACCAAGCATAGGTTTCGGCACCATGTTCTTTGACGTCGTCCGTCAATCTCGAAAAACGATACGTAGTCATCTCTGTATATTTCGTTGCCAGGAGGATGCTGCAGCGTGCACTTGCGACGGTGGCGATTAAACGAGAATTCGTCTCCGTAATAGCTCAGGCAAAATTCGCAGATGAAGATGATGTCTTCACCGCTGAACGATTCTGGATACGGAGAAAAGTACCATGGGAACAAATCGAACTTGCCGAATTGAACCTTGGATATATTTCGGATACGGGAGACTTCGGTCGGGTTCTGGGTCATGGAGCCAGATGTTCGGAGCTTTTCGATTTCCTCCTCACGGCTGAAATCTTCTTTTTCGTCATCTTTCTCGTCCACATCCATTTCTTCACCGCCTGCCGGAGTCGCGGGTGTCGTGCCAGGTCCAACGCTTTCGGGAGCTTGGGAGTCGCCATCTGGGCCAACCGATGCAGATTTGCGCTGCGACTCGACAAAGTCACTCCATGGGTGAGGCGTGGTCGCTTCCGATTTGATCGAGTCTTCGCGCTTGCCAGGTCTTTTCTGGTTCTTCTTGGCAACGGCCGACTTCTTGTTTGCGCCCGACGGCACTTTCTTCTTGTTGCCCTCCTTGGGCTTGTCCTTTTCGGGATTCGGCCACTCTACCTCTTGCGACAGGTCGATGCGCGCAAGAGGGACCCATTCGTCGAGACGCTTGTTGAAGTTGTCAAAGTTGCAATAGAACTGCTTGCCGCTCTTGGTCTCCTTGATGCTGAGAATCTCGGCGCGGCGCGACTGGCCGTCTTTCTTGACCCAGGCGATGACGCCGGTCGCAAGGGTGTCGGCCGTGGCAAACGACTTGAGGCGCGGCACGTCTGCGCCGACGGCCG
The DNA here is from genome assembly GCA_029218145.1 of Aphanocladium album. Taxonomy (NCBI): domain Eukaryota; kingdom Fungi; phylum Ascomycota; class Sordariomycetes; order Hypocreales; genus Aphanocladium; species Aphanocladium album. The sequence goes on from JARDXD010000329.1 coordinate 15,043, forward strand.
GCTCTCCGTTAGATGGGCCCGCAGTCATTTTGATGAAAAGTTGCTGGCGCGCGGGCAGAACTGATGGAAGTCGATCGTTGCTAGGTTATGCGCACGATGGAGCGAGGTGCAAGAGGACGACTTTCTTTCCCGTTGCGCGACGGCAGAAAATGCATTTAGTGGCGGGTGGCGACAATTCAGGCAGGCGGTGGCAAGGGACCCCACGCTATCTACTTGCTGCCTGCAGGCAACACTGTAACATCGGAACAGCTTGTCAATGATCTTACACATCAGCGCAATGCCGGAAACGAAAATACAAATAATTAAAGCCCCCTCGGAAGTGCCACCTCGGTGTGCCAAATCTGTTTTCCTGGCTGGCACAACGACCCCATTTGATGGCGTAGATTGGCGCGAACGGTTGTGCTCTGCCCTGATAAACGTTCCCATCTCCGTATACAACCCTTGCAATTGGGACGTTGCTTGGGAACAGGGTGCTGAATCTGATTCGTTTCGCGCGCAGGTAGAGTGGGAAATGGATAAACAGGAGAAATCAGACATCATTGTCATCTTCTTTCATCCAGCCAGTCAAGCGCCAATCAGCCTGTTAGAGCTGGGCATGGCAACACGCTTTCCAGAAAAGACTATTGTGGCATGTCCTGAAGGTTACTGGAAACGAGGGAATGTTCAAATTGTATGCGAAAAGTTTGGAATTGAGATTGTTGAATCTGCTGAGAGATTCAGTGATGCCATTTTGAGGAGGCTGTAGGTAGAGGGTAACTAGCACGCTGGAACAACAAAATATCGAGCCTGCATAACTAAAGGAGTTCAGGGATGAGAATAAATACTATCAAAGTGGAAGGAATAAAATGTCTGCAGTCGATGAAATTATGGCATTTATTTCGTCTTCTCATTTCTATAAGTCGCCGCTGTCAAGATGCTGTTTGCCATCTACATCAACATGGCCCACATAGAGCCGTGGCTGGCAGCGCAGACAGCCCAAAATCGAGTTTTTAGCTTCTCTCCTCCATTATACGAATTCAGCAACCAATTCCCATCAGCACAAAACTCATCTCACGGCCAAACCATGAACTGAGTGGGTGAAGCGTTACCATGGCCGGCCTCTCCTCGAACTGGAAAAAGCTCCAGGCAAAGCTCAAGGCAGAATCAGAGTCAAAGCCCAGCGCAAAGCGCAAAGCAGATGACGATAGCTCATCAACGGGACCAGCAAAAGCGAAGAAAATTAAGAGCGCCAGTGCCAGCAGCAATAGGTCTTCTGTGCCAGCGAAGAAAATCTCACGAGATTCTTTACCCCAAAAATCAAACAGCAGCAGGATGGGTGCCGCTCAAAGCACACTCGCCAAGGGTGAGCAAAAGCATGGCGTGCGGCCGTCCGCTGCTCTCTGGGGTGCCGCCGACGGCATCTCTCCCGAAGCCCTCGCCGAGGCGTACCAGCTGGGCTCCCGCGACAGCTCCATGGTGCTGTCCACGCAAAACGACAAGGTGAACCAGGGCCTCGCCCCCGGCGTCGAGGTCGGCAAGTACATCGCCATCGACTGCGAGATGGTCGGCGTCGGCCCCGGCGGCCACGAGTCGGCCCTCGCGCGCGTCAGCATGGTTGACTTCCACGGGCGGCAGGTCTACGACTCGTACGTGCGGCCGCAGGAGCGCGTCACCGACTGGCGGACGCCCGTGAGTGGCGTCTCGCCCAGGGAGATGCGCTTTGCGCGCGACTTTGCCGAGGTGCAGAGGGACGTGGCGGACCTGCTCGACGGCCGCATCCTCATCGGCCACGATGTCCGGCACGACTTGGAGGCGCTCAAGCTGAGCCACCCGCCGCGCGACATCCGCGACACGTCCAAGCACGGCAGCTTCAAGAGGCACGCCAACGGGCGCAAACCGGCGTTGCGCATCCTCGCGCAGACGCTGCTGAATGTGGACATTCAAGGCGGCGCGCACTCGAGCTTGGAGGATGCGCGGGTGACAATGCTGCTGTTTAGGAAGAACAAGGCCGAGTTTGACGTGGATCACGCAAATCGCTACACGCCAAAGCCCGCGGGCGCCGTTTCGGGCGGCTCACATACGAAAAAGGCGAAAAAGAAGAAGCGGTAGAGTGATTATTGCTTGTTAAAAAAATGTCTATTCTAGCGCAAGGACAATGAAGTCGTGTATATAATGTAGCATCTCGATACCCAAAAGCACACATGAGAATATATAGAACCATGAAAAATCATCATACAAAATGTACAAAACAGCAGTCTTTATCGATCGGTCGTTACAGAGGAATGCCCTCCATGAACTCGAGTGTTCGCTCGCGTCCCACAGTGATGATGACATCGCCCAGGGTCTTGGTGACGAACCCTGCCTCGCAATAGGTAAAGTAGTACTGCAGCCAGTTAGCACGTGTCTTGCGCGACGTCAATCATGCGTCTGCAACTCACCTCCCACTTTCGCTTGAAGACATTGACAGCCTCCTTCGTCATGTCGGGATGCTGCCTGAGAAGCGCTGGGCGAATCTTGCTCTCAAAAGTACCCATAAACTGCTCGCGCCACAGACGCAGTGTTCTAGCATAGTGGCCACCGATATTTTCAATGTTTTCGATAATGAGCGTGCCTTGAGACTGTGTGCTGATATGCTTCAGCAGCTCAGTAATGGAAGGCAGATAGCCACCAGGGAAGATGTAATGTGAAATAAAGCTAGAAATTCATTAGTGGTGTTCCAGCCCATTCATTTGCGGGAGGCCAAACTTACTCCTCCGATTTGGCGTACGCATCGACTCGGTTTTCTGGCATTGTAATGCACTGGAACATGGCAACGCCGCCATCTTCCTTGAGAAGCCTGTCTATGCAGGCAAAGTAGGTTGCCAGATATTCCCTTCCAACAGCTTCAAGCATTTCAATGGAGACAATCTTGTCAAATCGCTTTCCGTCAGGTAGTTCGAGTTCTCTGTAATCGCGTAGCAAAACAGTGATGCGATCTTGCAGCCCAGCTGCCTCTATGCGTTCTTCTGCAAGAGCCTTTTGTTCTTTCGAAAGCGTCAAGCTGGTAACGCGACAGCCTGTTCTCGAGACCGCCTCGATAGCAAAGGAGCCCCATCCAGTACCAATCTCTAGAACATGGTCGTCGGACTTGATCTTGCAGCCGTCGATGAAACGATGCAGCTTTCGCATTTGAGCGCGCTCGAGCGACTCTTTGCAGTCAGTCTTTTTGACATCTCCCAGCTTGTCCCACACAGCGCAAGAATATGTCATGTCGGGGGAGAGAAAGGCGGCAAACATGTCGTTGCTGATGTCGTAGTGCGCAGAGATGTTGAGGAGCGCATTGCCCAACGCATTATTAGCACGCGCCACGGCCGACAGCGCTGCTGAAATCGTAGACACCCAGGTCGCACCGTTTCCTAGTTGATCTCTATTGACGATGAAGAGCTGTGTTATGTTGGTCAGCCCTCTCTTCCCTCAACAAGAAAGTGTGTAAGCGTCATCGTACTTGAAAGAATGATGTGAGGTCCTGGCACTCAAAGTCGCCCAGCATGTAAGCTTCAGAAAATCCCATGTCGCCAAATAGAAACAGGCGCATCCAGAACGCATCGTTTTTTACAACAATCTCGACTCGGGGTACAGTGGTTGCACGGCGCGTTGCACTGGCCTCGACATTAGACAGATCGGCGCTGCCGTCAAGCTTCTGCCCAAACACATGGCGGGTGCCAGCGGGCTCATCGACCAGCAGCAGCGTGCCAACTTCAATCTTGGACAAGACCGAGAGAATTGTTGGGCGTGCGACCGCCAGCGCTGGTTTCCATGTAAAGCCACCAATGGCACCACGAGCGGCTTCAACAGCGCGGTTTGCTGGAGCCGTGATTATGGCCGGCAACGTCGGGAAATAGCCCATTGTCTCAATTGTGAGCAAGGATACAGGTAATTAGAAGCCTTTCGTCTTTGTAAAATATTGGAAATGAGCTACTCATGGGGGGCTAATGATACATATACTAAATGGGTGGCGCCCACCAGGCTGGACACAAAGTCCCCGGTCGGGGAGGGGACTTTATTAGGTACAACCCTCTGCAACCCGATCCCGAGAAATCAATGCCCATCTCACAAATTGGGTAACGCATCGCCAAGCTGCGGCAATGCTGATAGTGGGCGGATGGGGAAAACTGACCTGCCTAGCGATGTGGGTTTTGGTTGGCACAGGCTGCGATCGGGTTAGACTCGTCCCAATCTCACCTTTCGGGAGGTCTGTAAGCCGAGGAGTAATGAATTACACACAGAGAATTGCGAAAAAGAAGTGGGTGACCAAGCTAGCCGTTCTTCCAGCTAGACTGATTCCAAAGCGTCATTGAAAATTAGTACCATTCGATTGATAGCGGACTTGACACGTTTCGCTGATTTGTTGGGATGCGGTGCCGTCCCCGCACACAGTCTGATGCCAGACAGGGTAGCGTTGTCATGGCCATCGGCGGCACATATTCTGCGAAAATGAACCAACCGTGCGCTGTCCAGTCGGTGTGAGAGGGGGCGCCGCAGGCTACTGAAACCGTTCTCGATACTTGATGGTGGGTTTCTCGACACATTTCGTAACGAGCCCGTCATAGCGGCGCTGGCGTCGGGAGATGTGTTAGACATGACGATGCGGCCTGATACGGATCGAGCGCCGTTATTGCCGCCGTTTGGGAATGAAACAGACACAATGTTCTAGTGGCGGCAGCTTGCATCTGGTTCGGGCCTAGAATTGTTGCATCATGGCGCCGAACTTAGTAGGGCATACAGACGTAAACGGCAGCGTGACATGCGCCACCACGCTCGTGTAGCGCTATGGGGGAGTGGCCCTGTGCAACACGGACAGCCAGTAAGTCCAACTAGGGTGAAAGCTCGCATAGGGTGAAAATGAAACCCATCTTGCAGCAGAGCTTGCATCTGGTGGCTGCCAGGACTGGATGCCGGTGACGGAGTGGCTACTTGAGCTGCGCGTGGGTCCAAAACGCGCTGTCGCGGCGCGTGCCTTGTAAAGCCAGGACATGCATTGACGATTGTAGCATCGGCAGACAATACTTCATACCTTGCATTCACGCCCGGAACTGTCAAATTGCCCAAAAATGGACGCGCAACCTATGTTAGCTATCAAACAAGACGGCCAAACAAGAAAAAGGACTGCCAATCTGCTGCCTTGCCGCATTCAGCACGATGGCTCAATTGATCCAGTTGGAGCCTACTGGAAGCCCACCGACTGCGATGGTACTTGATTTCGCATCCCTGATACATGAAATGCTTCAGCTAATCCGATGGTCTCTTTTGCAGACAACACGAAGGAAGCCTACTTTCGCGGTCGACGACTAAAGGGCAAGACGCTGCCTCTGCCGGACGGCTACCGCGGCCTGGTCATGGAACGCACCGCCGATGAGCTAAAGAAGGAGACCCAGCCGCCATCCGACGGTACAGACGATAATGACGACGAGGTCGTCGCAATGGAGACTGTGGGAGCGATGCAGCCAACGGGCGAGTTTGACGAAATGGTAATTTGGTCCCACGAATCCATGGCATCGGCGGCTGCAGACCCGTATGTGCGAAGCGTTGAGGAATGGCTACAAGTATCTGAGAAGGTAAAAATGGCACCAGTCAAACTGTGCAGAAATTGACGGCTCACATCGATCTAGATTCACGATTTCAAGGACGAGACAAGCGCCACGACAAAATAGAGCTAGTACTGGACACATAGTACCACAAATACCCTTGCCAAAACCAGAATCCGGTCGATCGAATTGTACAGCTATCTGAGTAGTAAATGCTCTTCAATGCTATTCTATGGATTCTGTGAGAGCTGTACAGGCAATGCAGCTCCTAACGAGGACGGCATGTCGCTGTACAATCTTGAGGCTCCCACGGGAATTACCCTAATTTTTTCGAGTTATGGAGACTCTGCTTCGAGAATGGGTCTGACACATACTGAAAACTTGGCCAAAATCTTCAAGCATCGTACTTAAGAGAGCCATTGCTGGAGAATTTTTCATGTCATACGTGACGCGGGGACCGGCGTCTACAACGACCTACATGCAGCGACGGCAGCGCAAATAGCTACATAATGACAATATATGTATAAAGTCATCACAAAAAAGTCCCAACCTCAGAATCAACCAGATCTCTTTTTAACAGACATTGTGACACCAGTATCGCCCTTTCGAAGCGCCCCACGGCTGCTGCCCTTGCGGTCGCTCCCTCGCAAATCAATTAAAGTCGCGTCCAGCGCTGCCCCTCGGTCGCGTCCAGGACGCGTTTTCGCGTAAAGTGCTTCTCAGATGTCCCACCCTCCCACTACTACCCCATCGCATTTCACACATTTGCACTGGACTGTGATTGTTTCTTCCCCTCCAAAAACATTTACGACCCTTTCCACCTCGCTGCATTTACTTGTCGTCGACACCTATTACTGTGGCCGCTGTAGTAACAGCCAATAACCCACCAACCGACAGACGCAGCGCACACCGCTCACCACACCCACACCATGGCTCCCTCGAGCGAAGCCGGGTTCATGATGTCGGACGCCCCGTCCATTGCGCCTCATCGGCGAAACCTGGGCTTCCCGTCGTCTTCTTCTACGCGCCCGCGCGGACCGCCTTCAGAGAACCTCGGCGCACCCAGTGAAGATGGGACCGAGGGCTTCGCCGACGACCAGATGCCGCGCAGCGCCCGCGGTAACGGCCAGGCCCATGTCCCCCGCGTGCAGGATCGCATCGGTGTCCTCGTCCAGGAGCACTTTGCTGCTTTCGTTGAAAGGTAGGCCGTGACAGTCACTCACCAGCCGTCGCATGCTGACATTGCTGTTCCAGCTTCGCCGAAGAGCCTGTCCTTTCTGGCGCCCCCGCCTCTAGCGCCGTCACCACCGACAAATTCTACATTGCTCAAATAAGAGCTATGCGCACATACTCGCTGTCGACATTTTACGTCGACTTTAAGCACCTTGCTTCATGGGAGAATGGCAGTTTGGCCGATGGTGTCATGCGCCAGTACTACCGTTTCCTCCCCTTTATCACAGCCGCACTCAATGAGCTCATCGCCAAGTATGAGCCTCAGTACTACCGCGACCACAGACAACCCACCTCCATGTCGAGTGTCGTTTCGACATCTGCGGCCAGTCAGATGGGCTCTGGCAGCCAGTCCGACTCCACACACCGCATGAACGAGCACCAGCAGACGGACAAGCTCTTCTCTGTTGCCTTCTACAACCTGCCGCTTGTGTCGCGCGTTCGCAGTCTCCGTGCTGCCAACATTGGCCAGCTGCTCTCCATTTCCGGTACCGTCACCAGAACCTCCGAAGTTCGACCTGAGCTGTCACTCGCCACCTTCGTCTGCGAGGCCTGCCGCGCCGTTGTCCAAAATGTCGAGCAGACCTTCCGCTACACCGAACCTACACAATGCCCAAATGCCACCTGCCAAAATCGCGTCGCCTGGCAATTGGATATCCGCCGCAGTACCTTTGTCGATTGGCAAAAGGTCCGTATCCAGGAAAACAGTTCTGAGATTCCTACTGGCTCTATGCCACGTACTATGGATGTCATTCTCCGTGGTGAGATTGTCGATCGTGCCAAGGCTGGTGAGAAGTGCATCTTCACCGGCGCCCTAATCGTCGTTCCCGACGTTAGCCAACTTGGTCTTCCTGGCCTAAAGCCCAGCGCAATCCGTGACGATCGTGGTGCACCACGAGGCAGTGAAGCTGGAGGTGCAGGCGTCAGCGGTCTCAAGGCCCTCGGTGTGCGTGATCTCACATACAGGCTTGCTTTCCTTGCCTGTATGGTCAGCCCAGACACGAGCTCTGCTGGAAGATCTGCCACTGCTGGCGCCGCAGACGCTATTGCCTCCATGACACAGAACACCGATCCTGATGTGAAGCAAACCGTTGATGAGGCCCAGGCCGCCATCCTGGCGTCCATGAACCACACCGAAATCGAAGATCTGCGTGCCATGGTGCACGGTGATCACATTTACTCTCGTCTCGTCCAGTCTATCGCGCCTATGGTATACGGTCACGAAGTTGTCAAGAAGGGTCTGCTGTTGCAGCTGATGTCTGGTGTCAGCAAAACCACTCCCGAAGGCATGCAGCTCCGTGGTGACATAAACATTTGCATTGTCGGCGACCCGTCCACGTCCAAGTCGCAGTTCCTCAAGTACATCTGCTCCTTTGCACCACGCGCCGTCTACACGTCAGGCAAGGCTTCCTCTGCTGCAGGTTTGACCGCTGCTGTTATCAAGGATGAAGAGACTGGCGAGTTCACCATCGAAGCTGGTGCACTCATGCTTGCGGACAATGGCATTTGCGCCATTGATGAGTTTGACAAGATGGATATTGTCGACCAGGTTGCTATCCACGAAGCCATGGAACAGCAAACCATTTCCATTGCCAAGGCCGGCATCCAGGCCACCCTGAACGCTCGCACCAGTATCCTCGCCGCAGCCAACCCCGTCGGTGGTCGCTACGACCGCAAGGCCACGCTGCGCACCAACATCAACATGTCTGCGCCCATCATGTCCCGTTTTGATCTCTTCTTTGTCGTCCTCGACGAGTGCAACGAGCAGGTCGATCGCCACCTCGCCAACCACATTGTCGGCATCCACCAGTACCGCGACGAGGCCGTTGAGCCCGAGTTCAGCACCGAGCAGCTGCAGCGGTACATTCGCTTCGCCAGGACCTTCCGCCCCGAGTTTACTGATGAATCGAAGGAGATTCTGGTCGAAAAGTACCGCGAGCTGCGCCAGGATGATGCCCAAGGCGGTATTGGCAAGAACTCCTACCGCATCACGGTGCGTCAGCTCGAGAGTTTGATCCGTCTCTCCGAAGCCATTGCCAAGGTCAACTGCGTCGAGACCATCAGCCCGACCATGGTCGTCGAGGCCTATAACCTCCTCCGCCAGAGCATCATCTCCGTTGAGCACGACGACGTCGAGATGGACGGTGAAGAAGAAGACCCCGAGAGTGGCGAGGCGCTCCGCCGTGCCGCTGCTGCTGCCTCCGGCATGGATGTCGAAAACGACGACGACGCCATGGAGGACAGCTCCGCCGCCGCCGCCGCCGCCGCCACCACTGCCGAGGCACCCTCGTCCGGCCGCGCCAAGCGCAAGATTACCTACGAAAAGTACATCAAGATGGTCAACCTCTTTGTGCACCGCGTCAGCTCGGACGAGAGCGGCAGCGGCGACGGCGTCCGCGGCGAGGCCCTCATCGCCTGGTACCTCGAGCAGATGGAGGCGGAGCTCGCCGGCGAGGACGACTACCACGCCGAGAAAGCGCTCGCCACCATGGTCCTCAAGAAGATGGTCCGCGAGAACATTCTCATGGCCCTCCGCGGCCAGGGCCTCGCGGCCGCCGACTCGGCCGCCACGTCGTCGGCCGTCGACGACAACATTGTCTACGTGCTGCACCCCAACTGCGCTGTGGAAGACCTGTGAAGCTGGCTGAGGGTATGACTTGTTGATTTCTACATTAATGATATGGCGCTTGCTTCGGATTGTTTTTCTTGGTTACGGTTTCATGATGGAGGCAAGGACTTCAGGTCCTGGGGGAAAAAGGAACGAACGGGAAATTGGTTCATGACCGATTGCATGTAATTTCAAGGTATTTTTGCGGTCTACATACTGCTGTTGTTTGTTTCGTACGAGGCGCAGTCAGAAAGGGGACGAGCAATGGTTGAACTTGACGGCGTTGGTGAAATTTCTTTACAATTGTAACAAGACAAAAACTATTCTTCTTATTCCTTCTTCTCCTGCAAATGACGCATCCGCGCATCTCTGTGTGTGTCCATGTTTTTTTTATGAACCAACATCACAAGCAACAAAAGAATGATCGAGGTGTCTCTTGCGTGGAGCTCTGTTTTCCCTCGTCATCCTCTTTCTTTTTCTCTTTCCTGTTGTCCAGTGTCCTGTTGCCCTCGAGGCACCAAGTTATTCCCATTGTTCCAAAGCTCTTCGTAAACTCATCTTGTAACCCCCAGTAGAGCACTTTGCCTGCTTGCCTTGCCCTCGTTTCCTTTAAAACCCTAGCAATATCAAGGTCTCTTTGAGGGACACTCTCATTGTGTCACAGAAAAAGAAAAGTTCAAAGAATCAAGCACAAACAATAGTTTTGTCCCATTCCAGTTCACATAGTTATCAAAGCGAAGAAAAAACACATCAAAACTCTCGTATAAAGGAAACAGACAGATAAAAAAAGGAGAACATGTCCTCATCGCATAAGAGTTTCGCTAAAACAAAATGCGCCGCGTCCGAATTGAAGATTTCGACAGGGAATAGAGGGGAGCGTCCAGCGCATCATGTGAAGCTAAAAACCGACACAAATTGGTCCATTTTGAATAAGCACATGTTCGGCGTACTCCAAAGTTGTACATTTCAGCTGACTATTCTCATTCAGAGAAGCAGCGTCGTTTTGCACCTAGGTGCAGTCTGTATTGATAGTTCATTGTTAACTCCTGTGGCACTTTGTAGTATAGACACCATGCCTTATGATAATGAAGGCCGTGCCATCAGGCCCACAGGATTCATGCTCAAAGAGCTACCAGCTAGCCAGTTCACTAAGCTGACAGCGGCGTTTGAGCTGGTGTCGAGTTGCGGTTCCAATTGTCCGAGCCCTTTCCGCGGTAGTTTCCGCGGTTGCCACGTGTGTAGGTCGTTGGCGAATCTCCATGCGAGCTGGCAGTGTCTCGCTTACCGCCTCGTCCACCACCACGGTGGCGCGGAGATGGTCTGGCATTACCGCGACCACCTCGTGAAGAGTTTCCTGATTGGGGAATGGCCACAGTTTTCTGCTCTTGCATGCCAGGAAGATTAACACGAATAATGCTAGAGTTGCCCGAGTGTTCGTCGGCGATTCGGAACGGCTCCATGATAGAGGCATGTACAGCGAATCGTTTGGGCAGAGGCTTGAATTGAATAATAACCGCCTGCCAGGCAGCATCAGGAGTTTTCGTGGGGAGTCGAATGATAGGTAGCGATCCCATCTCTTGTTCCTCGAAGCATTCCTCAGCCATAGGCTTAGATTCGGGCGACTTTGGCACAGACACAAATCGCGGGCGCTGTCGAGGGCTACCTGGGAGTACCACAGTCGCAGTAGTTCCTGGTATATTGTGTTCATAGCCAGATCTGCTAGCGACATCCATTCCGGCCATTGACTTCGGCGGGGATCCCTTGTGAAGCAGACTATTGATGCGATCTTGCCACTGCTCTTGCGAGCTCTCGGCGCTTCTCTGGGATTTGTGGCCATACGGCTGAGGTGCACGCCCATTGGGCTGTCCTCTGTTGCCCCAAGCAGCTTGCTGTCGGTTGACCGGCATCTGTGGACTGGGGGCTGGCGGCAGCTTCACAATAGGCTGAGGCTTTGGCAATGAAACTTGGGGCCGCTTAGCGTCACCCTCGTAAGCAGGGTGTCCTTCCATAGTAGGCGGGGGAGCTGAAGGCGATGGGGGTCGGATTGTATCTGGTGGTGACTCGAGGCGCTGATCTTTTGCTGGAAAGAATCGAGAAGCCCGAAGCTGAGATGAGGAGTTGCTGTTTTGCTGCAGCATATGGGGCGGTCCAGATCCAATAACACCAGCTGCAACTGCAGGAGCTGGCTGTTTCGAATGTCTTGAATCCTCTCGAGCAGATTTCCAAGCATTGGGAGCATGAATCTGTACCTCGGTAGAGTTCATGACTTGGCGCGTGCCATCACCAGGTGCGTGAACTTGTCGCCAAGTTTCCTTGATCACAGGCTGGGCATCATCTGCCGAGAGGCCGCGCTCTGCCAGCTGGCGCTCCATAGTGACGTGCTCAGCGAGTCTAGCAGCACTGAGCTTCTTGTCGCTGTCAGTGACAGCAGCAACCCATTTGCTCGCAAGGTCTGTTCCAGGGGCTTCATATCGAGAAGCTCGCGAACCAATAGGTGCCGCTTGCAGCGCCGCGGGCAATGATAGCGGCTGTGCACCGTTGGTTGGTGGAATAGCTGTGCCAGTTGCACCAGGAATTCGTCCCAAATCAGGATTGAACGTGCCATTACCCAGGCCGCGATCGTTATCGGGTGAGCCCCAGACATTTCTTCCCAAGCCATTTGGCCCGGTGCCCCAGGCGGACAACCTATCTGGGCGAGGACTGGTGCCAGCCCATGATTCCGGAGGGGCTTGATCTTGCGTCTGCGATAAGCGTCTCGAATTGGGGTCCTTGGGGCTGGCGGCAGAGTGCTGTGGTGGCTGGCCTTCAAGAGGTCCTTCACGGCGATGAATTTGGGTTGGCCTGCTGTCTTCGCGACCAGCTCCTTCCTTTTTCTCGTTCTTCTTCTCCGGTGCCGGTCCAAGCGCTTCGAGCTTCTTCTGGATGCGCTCTTTGCGCGCTGCCTCTTCACGAGCAACCTCTTCTTGTCGACGCTTTCTAGCGAGTTCGATGCGCTCTTTCATTAGCTTCTTCTGGTATTCGACATCGTCCTCATCCGGGGGCTGCGATTCCATTTGCGCCAGATCCGGCATGTCGAGGTTGCCCCAATGAGCCTGCTGACGGTTTGGGCCTTGAGCGTTTCCATGCTGGTGAGTATATCGCCCTTCGTTTGAGCCCGAAAAGGATGGACGGCGAGGGCCACGATCGTCATTGGCATAATGTTGCTGGCCTTCGTGGCCACGGCCACCGCGCTGAAGCAGGCCGCTACCACCACTAACAGTCGATGAGGCTCTTCGGCGGTTGAAGGCTCCGTCTTGATTCCGGTTGGTTTGAAATGCGCCAGACGGCTCTGGGTGGTCCATGCCCTGCCGTTGAAGAACCGCAGGCTGTCTGCCTGAGTGGTCAGAAAGCATCGATCCGCGGCGATCTGGAGCAGGTTCAAGGCGTCCAGATTGCGAGTTATATAGCTCTCGACCTCCATTTCCACTCTGGCTTTCTCTCCACGAAGATCTGTTAAAATCGTCGGCAGCGATCTCTTTTGGAGGGTGGCCCATCATCTTTAGCGGCGAGGGCTCCTTGTAAGAGCCGCGAGGTGATCCTGTTGATTCACTCCATGGTTGTTGTGGCCGATCAACGGGGGGAAGCTGAGCCCAAGGAGACTTGGCGGGAGCAGGTGGTTGCGGCGGCTTTGCGACGAGAGCAGGGCGATCCTGAGTAGCATTTTTGAGAACAAGGCCCTTGCCGGAAGGTAAACCAGCGGGTCTAGGCACAGAGTACTCGGGCCGGGAGTTCTGGGGGGGCATTTCATGCTTCAAAGGGTATCGACCGTGTGGGACTTGGGGAACATCCTCATGCGGTGGATTTTCATCGGGATGGGGCAATTTCGTCTTGGTACCGTCTCCCCAGGTGATTGCTTCCGGCGCCCAATCTTCATCGTCATCGTCAATGTCGGCCCATTTGTTCTGGCCTTGGGCATCGTCTTCATTCAGGCGACTAGCCATATGAATACCATACTTCTTTAGCTCTTCGTCGGTGAATTTCTTTGGCTCTGGCGCTATTTCTGGCGTTAATATTGCTGAAATTTGAGTTTCTGTCGCGGCACAATACATACGTCGATTTTTGTTCCACACTGCGTTTGCATCCGGCACAGATCCCGACTTGCCGCCATTCATGTTGGAATAACGCGGCATCGAATCCCGCCCGCCGCCGCCAGATTTAACGACAAGTCGGGGCCGCGACGCTGATAATGCTGATGACCCGGGTGGTGGTGTGCTGGAGCCACCCGTGGGTCGTTCTGTCGTCTTCGAGGCTATAGTCGAGCTGCTTGCCTTGGCGGCCAGGAAGGTCTTATTGACAGAGACGGCCTTGAACATGGCAGGCTTCCTGGCGGCAGAGCCTGTTCGGCTGTGGCTCTTGTCGCCATCCTTTGCTCGTGACGCTTCGGTGTCGGATCCGCCGCTTACGCTAACGTCGGTGGAATGTAATTGCTCTTCGACACTGGTGATGCGCTTGTTGGCTATATCCTCAATATTGTGGTAGCTGCCGTTTAAAGCAGAATAATGGACGCCATGCTGGGCACCGTTCGGATGCTATAATGAGAAATCATGTGTTAATTTTTGTGCTGTCTGTCGCGTGGGCGGAGGCTGCCGCCAGCTGGTTGGTGAAAACGCATGGCTGGCGCAAACTGCGAGCACGGATCGGCCGTTGCAGAGAGTTGAACTCACGTTGCTCAGTCGGTGCGGGACAGAAACTTCAGCTAGCTTGTCAAATACGGGCTCTGTGGCCATCATCCGGTCTTGGATATTCGCGTGCGCCGCTCGCGAGGGGGACGATGACTTTGTGGCCAAGTCGTCGGACAACAGAAGCTTCTCAGCGACAGGGCAGGTTCAACGGCAGAAACGGAGTCGTTGAAGCGAGGGGAGAGAAGGGGCTGACGGGAGCGTTTGTCGGTCGGCGATGGCTGCTTTTTCTTGGAAATATTCGAATTAACGACCTCGAGACGATGGAAGACGATCGCGTGTGGCAGGGCAGTGCCTCTGTTCGAGAGCCTCGAATTGGTTATGGGGTGTATCGCCAGGTGTGACTAAGGCAGGGTGAGATATGGCTGCAATGGAGGTTCCTGCTTTTACTTGCGGCTGGGCGCTGGGGGCTGCAAGACGAATCAGGGTTAGCGCCGAATTTAGCCTGTGTCAAGCACCGCCGCCCAAAGCTCCCTTGACGGCAGTCAGGTGACACCGCTGTAACGCCTCGTGCCACCTGTGGATGAGGACCCGTAGCAGGCCTCAGGCTTCTGGTGGCTGTAGCTCCAGCACGCAACGGCTGGCTACAGCGCTGTATCTTGGGTAGGTATGTACCTAGGTATCGAATCAACTACAGCGCTTGGGCAGCCAGTGTCATGCAGCACTTGGCTCTAATGTTTGTGTTTGATGCGTGCCGTGGTTTTGCATGAAAAGCGTAAATCTCGATTTCTGTTTCCTAACACAATGTTTAAATCAGGTATCAGATTGATTTCCCTTCTTTTATTGCTTGCACTGCGAGGCGCTCGTGAATCATTGCAGTGCCTCACACTAGGTAGGTAGGCAGGCAGTGCACTGTGTCACTGTGCAGCCTCAGCCACCGACTTTTCTGGTTTTCTCGCCGATGCATTTCTGCAGCTCCAGCCTGCAGTTCGCTCGAAAAGTTTGCTTTGGGAGCTTCTATCTCCTGGTAGCGGTGTATTATACGCGCATGGCGGCCCATTTTTTGTCAAACTATTGCGGCCTAATAAGCTGGCGTTGCTTAATGACAGCTGCCCAGCTCCACGTAGGTACTGAGGCAGACGTTGGAAACCTGCGGAATACATATAAAAGAACCGTATTTTATCGATTGCGTTTGTCATCTGTTGTGAATCAACCGCAATTACTCCGCATCTAGTCGGCCTCTCTGTACCAAAGGGAACATGCATCCCCAATACCAGCAAGAGTAGGCTGTCCTCTTTCCACCTAACCAAACCCACCAACAACATGCACGGTCAGCCTTGGCAGTGTCCAAACGATGATTTCAAATAATGTCTGAGTTGTTACAAAAGGAAGTACAGGTGTGGCATGACAACACCTTCTAAGAGTCTATTTACACAGCCCTTCCGTTGTCACCGAATGTTCTTCGCTTTATCAAGAGAGCGCTTTAGTGAGCGTTGTTCTTGTGGTGGCCTGCATAGAGAATGTTAGCGATTGGCTCCTTCATCAATTATCGTCAGTTTTATTGCTTGGGGATCCTTACGCAGGTGGAAGTAGTAGTTCTGGGCGTAACCAATACCGACGAGGAAGACGATGGCGTGGATGATGGCTAGAGATGTATTAGCGACAATTACTCGCACACGGCACCGCCGCTTCTCGCAAGAAGCTGGGCTTTCAGAGTAGTTTATCCATACGGGTAGCAGAGGCCTTCTTGCCGAAGTAGCGGGCCTGGTAGCGACCGAGAAGACCCTTGGCCTTGGCCTCAGGGGCGGCACCTCGAGGAAGTTTCTCGTAGAAGCTGACGACACGCTGCATGCGCAGAGCGTCGGGGGCGCCACCAATAGCCTGATCAAATTTCCAACGTTAGCATTCGTCCGTGTTCGCTGTCAAGTGGGTGCGGCTGCGCTTGTGCCGCAGGGCAAGTTGCATGTTCGGCGCGTCTCGGCGATAGCTCAGTCGGTCATTGAGCGACAATTCGCATCGCCGCCATCGCGGAAAAGTCGTCGGCGGTTGTGAAAATGGATTCGTACCTTGGGAGAGGCGACCTGTGGCGATTTTGGTCAGCAATTGGTCGTCGAGTCGAGCTTTCGGAGCATCACGGGGGCCGGGAGGAAAATGGCGTTGCTTACCTTGGGGGGGATGAGGGTGGAAAGCGTGCGGCGGGTGACGAAGCTCATGATGTCGGTGGTGGGCCTGAACCTATGTATGATGCAGTAAAGTCGATTTTTCCTGCTGCTTCGTTCCGTCGACGGTCGTGCAGACTGCTCAATTTCAAGATTTGCTTGGTGGTTGAGGTGGTGGTGCTGGCGAGGCTAAAGGCCTTGTTCCGAAAAGCACTCGTCTCGGCAAAACATCGCTCCAATGTCAGCCAATCAGGACCCGCCCTTAGCTGCTTTGCACGCCCACCCGCTAACCTCTGCTTCCAGTTTGCCATCAACGCCGCACTGCTCATCTCGAAAAGAGGCACATTTCAGTCGTCCATTGAGCAGCAACAACCATCCGACATGGCTGCTCTCCGATCCCAGGGCGTTTCCCGCATCCTGCGAAGCGCCGCCGCGCCGCGTCTGGCCGTGCCCATGACCGCCCAGCGCTTCCAGAGCTCCATCGCCAAGCACAGCGAGAAGGAGGTTACTGGCACGCCCAGCGACGCCAACCAGCCCGACTACGGCGCTCCCCACGACAAGGCCACCTCGTGAGCGCCGCCCGACATGTCATCAATGATAATCATGGACATTGCGCTAACCGCTGCCGCAGGACCTTCACCCCCGTGCCCCGAGGCCTTCAGGACGGCACTGATGATGTTCGCTCGGCCGCCGTCACCTCCGGTGCTCCCACTGAGCTCCAGGCTCGTACCGTCAGGTATGTTCACCGGAAACAACTATTCCGTCCACCGTCACACCGACAATCACGATTCTAATCCGTTGCAGAATATACAAGGAGTCAAAGGCCGCCACACAGTCCGGAACTTGGAGAGGCCACGATTGGCGCATGGACTGGGATATTCTTCCCAAGGGCCATCGCTGGGAGAACCCTCTGATGGGATGGCAGTCGTCTGGAGACTACATGCAGGGCACACACCTCAGCTTCGAAACCAAGGAGGACGCCATCCACTTTGCTGAGAAGCAGGGCTACGAGTTCTTCGTCCAGGAACCCAATGCTCGCAAGTTCGCCCCCAAGGCTTACGCCAACAACTTCCTCTACAGCGCTCGCAAGCTCAAGCATATCCGCACGAAGTAGAGAGTGTGTGTTCTTTCTTTTCAATAGACTGTGTAAATATTCCATTTGTTAAATCAACAGGTCATTTCCATCCGTGTGAATTCTGACAGCTGCGATGGTGATGGTTCGCTCTCAATACATGGACGCGATGGTAAATTTCAAGGCAAAAGGACGAAGAAATTGCATGGTTAACGTGACAAATTGCAATGGTATCAAATATCTAAAACAGGCTAAACCAGTAGCAAACACGAGCTGCCGTGTAGCCAATCCAAAAACTCCGAATAAACTGCGAGGCAGAAGCTTGATAAATTACACGTCTGGATCCCAGATCCCAAAACAATAACGCCTGTCCGTTCATAATCATAATATCATACCGTCACCATAGGTTCGTGTCCATTTCCAGAACTTGCATGACGTCTGTCGGAGTCATCGGCAGTCAGGCCAACATCAAGTCGCTCTGGCAAGCTAACGCCACGTTCCCGTGCCGCAGATTCAGCCCAGGCCCGCATCTTTACAAGCTGCCGAATTGCGGCCTCTCGCCTCGTTGACTGCCGTTCCAATATCGCGCGGTTGACGCTGTCAGCGGCATCTCTGCGGAGCTCAGGATTAAGTAGGGCCGCCAGAGAAGGTTCAAGCGTTTCAGGGGGGAACAGAAGAAGAGCCATCGTCATTTCAAGCTCTTCTAGAAATTTGGGGTTTGTAGGAGCACGAGGGCCAAGCTGCTCAGTGGCAAACTTCAGCGCTGGGCTAATGTCACCTCCAGTAGCATTGCAGGCCCTAATCAGCTCAACAAGCTGCAGACGCAGTAGAGAAAAGTGCAGTGCCTTATCTGCGTCTAAAAGCTTTTCGCTCAAGTTAGCGAAGGCTCGGCAACAGGAGCAAGTGAGTAATTGTGTAGCAAGAGAAAGAATCATTAAAGAAGTGGTTGTTTATCATCACGGACCGATGCCGGTCCATATGCGTGGTGCATGTATAACTCGTGTTTTAATCATGTAAGTGGGGGGGTTAAAGGTGGCACTGCTTACATCGGGGTCCAGCTCATTGAGGGTTTCAATGGCTGACTGGATATTTCCACTGTGAATACAGTTTTGTATTTCCTGTCGTGCCCGAATGGAGGCCATATCCTGCTGTGGCTGAAGGTTTGCCTCTTTCGAGAACTTGGCTGCAGCATTGGGATAGCCCTCCATCGTCAGGTAGTCTAGAATCAAGGCATTGATATCACTAGTAATCAAATCGTTAGCGGAATGCGTAGCAAGACGAGAAGATTATGAAAAGTGTGACAATTGTTGCCTGTCAGACAAGAAGAAGATAGATATCGGTTTCTCCGCATTATTATCTAGGAGAGATTCCCATTTGATACAAATCATCATGTAAGGCGAGTGTGCTGGGTGGGGTTTGGCTGGATGTGATGCTGTTTGCTGCCTTACCTCTTAGGAGACTTGATTTCATCGACGCGCCTTTCGAAGGCATGCTTCGCCGGAGTGGCGGTGGAAACAGAAGAAGTCTATAACAGGAGTAATTGGTCAGTATATATTCTAACCAAAGCTGAGAAAAGCTTCTTACCATAGTGACGAATTCCGCTGACAGTTGGATAGAACAGACAAAACGCGCGGCAGTTCCTCACAAGGCCAGCTGGCGAGGTCGCAGGTGTCTATCGTCTTTGCATGTGTCAGAGCTTAAGAGGGGAGTTCTGCGGTCCGCAGCCGTCCTCTCAGGTCATGGGAATGCTTTGGAGAGGTGAACCGCGTGGTTCGCAGAGATGAAAAAGCTGGTTATGGAGGAGAGTGAGCAGGCGGCGCGAAGTGGATTGAAGCAATAGAAAATCCGGAAGGCAAGTTAAAGCGCTCCGCGGTGAAGAGGGCAAGACCCACAGTTTACCGAACCCCGTGCACTGTGCTGCCTCGAGGGTTGAGTGAGGCGCTCCAGCGCGCCCCAAGGCACCGACGCCAGTGACTGGTCCAGCGCTATCAGGTGCTACTGGCAGCCTGTGACAGCTGTGGCTCAGCCTGCAGGAGGCGCTGTGAGGAGGGGCCAATCAGGATCTGCCTCGAAAAGCAAGGCCGCAGGACAAGGTAGCTTCGAGCTCGTCGTGACGGAGGATTTAAACTCTGAACTTTACTTTAGCTTGACCAGAGCTTGCCATCTCCTTAGGACCGTCGTCGCACCAGGACCTTGATTTTCGGCCTTTCTCTGCTAGCCCTCCGCCATCTGCTGCTGTGTCCAGCACCGTCTCCAGGTGGATCACGCGAGGTCAAATCTGCAGTGGTGGATTTTTCCCGACGAGAGTGCGACAGATTTCTTTATAACGTGGCCATCGGGAGCATAAGTGTGCTCTCCGGCGCTTGGAATAAAAGTCATGTCAAACCTGGGGACTCATGTTACGGTGCAGAAGCGGGCCTACTATGCACCACCATGGGCGGACGTGAGCATCATTGGTGTGGCGGGCAGCTCCGGCTCTGGGAAGTCGACTCTGTCCCAGGCAATCGTGAAGAAGCTTAATTTGCCATGGGTTGTCATCATGTCGATGGTATGGTGGAGGACTAAGCGTCTCTCACATGTTGTCGGTTCAAGCAGCTAACTTGCGAAACAGGATTCTTTTTACAAGACCCTCACGCCTGAGCAGTCTAAGCTGGCTTTTGCAAACGACTACGACTTTGATGCCCCCGATGTATGGCACCGACTCTGTGTGACTTATTACTGATGCTAATGGAAATTGAAGGCCATCGATTTTGATATCCTAGTCGAACGCCTCAGAGACCTCAAAGCTGGGTACGTGCATTTAAAAACCGCGTGTGACTGTCGTATGCTGAGATGAATGTGCAGAAAACGTGCAGAAATACCTGTGTACTCCTTTGCCAAGCATCAGCGTCTGGACCACACAACATCAATCTATTCCCCACATGTTCTCATTTTGGAAGGCATCTTTGCTCTGTACGACCCCAGAGTGTTGGAGCTTTTGGACATAGGTGTAAGTGACTATTGCTGCGAGTGATTGCCAAGCTTTTGAAACTAACGCCTTTATAGATCTACTGTGAGGCTGATCTTGATACATGTTTGGCCCGTAGAAGTGAGTAACAAAATTCGAAATGCTCTGGTGAGCTTGACTAAGCATTGTGAAACCAGTTGTACGAGACGTCCGGGAGCGCGCTCGAGATATTGAGGGATGCATCAAGCAGTGGTTTGCCTATGTGAAACCAAACTATGAGAAGGTACTTTTGCCCCCCAGATTGAATCACTGGATTTTGGCTCACGAAACATGCAGTATGTCGAGCCGCAGAGGAAAGTCGCAGATCTCATCGTCCCGCGAGGCATCGAGAACCGTGTTGCGCTCGGTATGTAAATCCTTACGGTATTGCTAACAGCAAGATC
Source organism: Aphanocladium album (assembly GCA_029218145.1). Lineage (NCBI taxonomy): Eukaryota > Fungi > Ascomycota > Sordariomycetes > Hypocreales > Aphanocladium > Aphanocladium album. Next base: position 35,703 of record JARDXD010000329.1, read on the forward strand.
TAACCATGAATGCAGATATGATGGTCCAATTTATCGACAGAAAGTTGGTCGAAAAGTCTACACACCACCGAGAGGCATTGTCGAGACTGGAAGCGGAATGCAAGGAGCAACCGCTTTCTGATCACGTTGTTATGCTGAATGGTACTCCGCAAATCAAGGCCATGAACACGATTCTGCAGGACATTGATACGTCGGCTGAAGACTTCATATTCTACTTTGACAGACTGGCAGCGCTGGTGCTTGAACAGTAAGTGCCAAATTTTCGCTCGCTTTTGAATGACTGCTAATAGAAACAGGGCACTCAACAATGTCCAGTTCCAGGGCCTTTCCATCAACACTCCGCAGGGTTACGAGTATAAGGGCCTCTCACCCAAGGGTGAAGTCAGCGCCGTCATCGTGCTGCGTGGTGGATCGGCATTTGAATGCGCACTGAAGCGCACGATTCCCGATTGCCGAACAGGCCGCCTCTTGATCCAGTCTAGCTTCAAGACGGGCGAGCCTGAGCTGCATTACCTGAAGCTTCCCGAGGATATTGCTACGCATGAGAGCGTTCTGCTCTTGGATACGCAGATGGCGAGCGGTGGTGCCGCGCTCATGGCTGTGCAGGTCCTGGTTGACCACGGCGTGGCGCTCAACAAGATTGTGCTCGCGACCTATTCGGCTGGCAGAATCGGCCTCCATCGTCTGATGACCGTCTTTCCTGAGATCAGAGTGGTTGTCGTGAATATCCTGGCGGATCAGGAGCAGCGATGGGTTGAAAAGCGATACTTTCGCTGCTAAGCCATGCGCTGCCTGGGTGGGATGAGACAGACGTCCAACGTGCATTACTTTTTGTACATGAGCATATAGCACCGGGCATATTTTTGGCCATTTACTGGTCTGACATGTTGCATATTGAAATTTCTTATTTATTCATCATATTATTGAGCTGATAATTGGGTGCAGCGTGGTGGGAGTCAATTGGTGGCAGGGCTATCGGATCCGAGCTCGGGGTGCGATAACAGCTCCGCCAGGTTTGGCTGGCTCTTGTATCGTAGGGCACGACAGCCTACATGTACCATGGCGCGAGAGCAAGATACCAGGGGAAGATTTGGATTGTCTGAGGTGACATTTTGGTCCAACAAAACAGGATTGAGTTTTCTGTTTTCGTTTATTTTTATTTCTGCATTCATGTGGACTCACACACGGAGCAGCCGGAACGCCGGACAGCCAAACTCAGCTCGCTGCTTCGCGATCGCGCCCACCTCTCAGTGGAGCTCGGAGGGGTGTCCACAGCGCTGCCACAGGTGATGGTCGCCCGGAACAGGCGCTCATGGCGCTGTCGAGGACCCCCTGCAGGCGCTGGGGCTCGCTAGGCCCCGCCCAAGAATGGCCAGGCTCGCATGCCGTAAATCCCGTCCGGAGAGGGTCTCTGGGCATGCTATGACGCCACTACATGCGGCCAGGCTAGCCAGCTTCAGCTACGCCTAATCCTGTTTGCTTTGCTCGGTGACCCAGCGTCTTTTTTGTCGACACGACGATGGCTGGCTGGTAAATTGCCTCTTTTGAACGTTTACACACTTTCCGATTGTACTCTTGCCGCTCTTTGTTCAAGCCAATTAGTCTCGGCACGTTTGATTTCGTCACCTGCAATTGGCTGTCTATGCCTGCATCCAGGTAGCTTCGCTGCGTTTTGCTTGTTTCCAGCCATCCCGCAGAGCTTCCTGCTCGGTTTGTCTTGACCATGGCTGCGCCGCTTCGTTCCGTCGTCAGCCGCGCAGCTGTCCGCCGGGCCTTGGGACCGCTGCCTCGCGGCTCCTTCTTCCCGCCTGTATCGCGGGTTGCCTCTCAATCAAGAACCATCGTCCAGCGTGCGACGTCGCCGACCCTGCGAGCCGCCGCCCACCGCACCCAACGTCATGCCTTGAGCCGCCCGACAACCCTCGTGCTCGCGCGCTCTCTCTCCGGAAAGCCGCTGCCTCAGCGAAAGTCATGGACCCTTAACTTCTGCTACAGAATGATGGCGTGGGTGGGTACGACCATTGCCGTCGGCGGCATCCTCGTCACGGCCTTTTTCATCTACGATGCGACCACATACAAGGAGGGCGCGGACGCTGGTGACATTACCGTTGGCCAGCTTGCGTTGCAGCCGCGCCGTGGCGGTCCCAAGAACCTGCCCATTGCCGACGTGCTCATTGACGACAACGACAACAACGGCAAGCGCAACAACCAGGACAAGCCCAAGCTCGTCATTCTTGGTGGCGGATGGGGCGGCGTGGCTCTGCTCAAGGAACTGCATGCCGACGACTACCATGTCACCGTCATCTCGCCCACCAACTACTTCCTGTTCACGCCAATGCTTCCTTCAGCGACTGTGGGAACACTCGAATCGCGGTCCCTCGTCGAGCCGATCCGCCGTATCCTCGGCCGCATTCACGGTCACTTTATCCGCGCCAACGCTGAAGATGTATGCTTCAGGGAGAGGCTCGTCGAAGTATCGCAAACGGACAGCAATGGCCAAAAGACAAGCTTCTACGTTCCATACGACAAGCTGGTCGTTGCCGTCGGCTCCGTCACCAACCCGCACGGTGTCAAGGGCCTCGAGAATGCCTTCTTCCTCAAGGACATCAACGATGCTCGGATGATTCGGAACAAGATTATTCACAACTTGGAACTTGCTTGCCTACCCACCACTTCGGATACCGAGCGCCGCCGCCTTCTGTCATTCTGCATCAGCGGTGGTGGTCCCACCGGTGTCGAATTTGCTGCCGAGCTCTACGATTTGCTGAATGAAGACTTGACCCGAAACTTCCCCCGACTTTTGCGCAACGAAATCTCTGTTCATCTGATCCAGAGCCGTAGCCACATTCTCAACACATATGACGAGGAAGTCTCCAAATATGCCGAGAAGCGCTTTGCTCGCGACCACGTCGATGTCCTGACCAACTCGCGCGTGCAAGAAGTCCACCCAGACAAGATTGTCTTTTCGCAAAAGCAAGAAGATGGCAAGCTTGTCACCAAAGAGCTCCCTATCGGATTCTGCCTGTGGTCGACCGGTGTATCCCAGACTGAGTTTGCGCAAAAGATTGCCAAGAACCTAGGCGACTTCCAGACGAACAGACGCGCCCTCGAGACTGACACGCACCTGCGCCTCAACGGAGCGCCCCTCGGCGATGTCTACGCCATCGGAGACTGCTCGACCGTCCAGAACAACGTTGCCGACCACATCATCAGCGTGCTGCGCGGCATCGCTTTTAAGCAGGGCAAGGACCCCGAGACGATGCATCTGCACTTCAACGACTGGCGCAAGGTGGCCAACGAGGTCAAGCAGCGCTTCCCGCAGGCCATCTCCCACCTGCGACGCCTCGACAAGCTCTTCCAGCAATTCGACAAGGACCAGTCCGGCACCCTCGACTACGGCGAGCTCCGCGAGCTCCTCACCCAGATCGACAGCAAGCTCACCTCGCTCCCTGCCACCGCGCAGCGCGCCAACCAGCAGGGCGTGTACCTGGGCCAGAAGCTCAACAAGCTGGCGCACCTCGCCAAGGGCCTCGAGGTGAATGACGTTCGCGACGGCGACCTCGACGCCGCCGCCTTTCGCGCCTTTGAGTACCGCCACCTCGGCAGCCTGGCCTACGTCGGCAACTCGGCCGTCTTTGACCTCGGCGAGGGCTGGAGCTTTACCGGCGGCCTCTGGGCCGTGTACGCCTGGCGCTCCGTGTACTTTGCCCAGAGCGTCAGCTTCAGAACGAGATGCCTCATGGCCATGGATTGGGCCAAGAGGGGCATTTTTGGCAGAGGTACGATATTTACACATCACGATCAAGTGCATTCATTACTAACTATTCCACAGATCTCATGAGTTTTTAGGTAATTTACTGCAGGACGAGTATTATAGATGATATCACAGAAAAAGAAAAAGATCGCTGGGCGATTGTTGGATACGAGTCCCGCGGGACTCTGATACTCTTTGCTTAGAAACATGCCTTACTTTGTTGCATGACTTGAAGTTCTTTTTAATTTTATCTATTCCATGTACTCGTGTATCAAACATATTAAACATGAGAAAATAAAACAGGCATAAAAAATTTTCAATGTGCCAAGTATGGAAACAAATATGCAAAAGCGTTAAATGTCTTTTCCCTACGCCACCCAACAACACATGAGAAACATGAGAAACATGAGAAAAACCAAATCACAAATGTTTTTCTCTCCTTTACAGGACAAAGTCCTTGTGCGTCCACTTCTCCGTCGTCTTCCTCTTGGCCTGCTTGTGGAAGGGAATGTGCCTGCGGCTCTCGACCTTGCCGCGGACGAGCATGCTGCGGTAGCGATCCTTGAGCAGGTTGCCCTCGGGCTTGAGCAGGCGGAGCGAGTCCTGCAGCTCGTCGGGCAGGACGAGCTCGAGGTCGCGCTCGGGCAGCTTGTACTTGCCGAGCTGCCGTCTGCGCAGCTTCTCCGTGGCCTTGAGCTCCGACTCGCTGTCCGAGTCGCCGGCGGCCAGCAGAGCCAGCGCGCGGCTCTGCTCCGTCTCCTCGACCTCGTCGGCAATCTCCTGGATGCGCGCCTCCTGGATGTTGCGCGTCTTCATGGCGGCCTTGTGCTTGGCGAGCTGCTCGTCCTCGCGGCGGCGCTTGATGCGGTTGCGCTGCGCCTGCGTCTTGCGCTTCGCCCTCTTCGCCTCGGCCCGGCTTCCCTCGTCCTCGACGCCGCTCTGGAAGCCCTCCCACTCCGAGTCCTCCTCCCACTCGGACATGTTGGCGCGCTCCTCGGCGGCGTCGGCCTCGGCGGCGGACTTGGCCGCGGCTTCCTGCTTCAGACGGTCGGCCTCCTCGGCGGCGAGGCGCTTCTTCTCCGCCGCGACCGCCTTCTCGCCCTCTTCTGTGAGGCGCTCCTCGTAGTCGGTGAACACCGGGTTGTAGCTGTAGCCGCCGGTGGGCTTCTGGACGGCGGGCACGGCCTTGCCACTGGCGACCAGGGAGAGAGGCGCCTGCTTCATGGTCTTGGGGGCCTTGACGTTGAGTTTTGTGTGGTCGAGGTTGGCTTCGGGATCCTCCTTGGGTGCATCCCACAGGTCAAACGTGGCGTCGCTGACCTGAATTATGTTATCGTGCTGGCCGTCAGCGACTCTCTTGAGCCTGGCCAGGTCCTTGTGTGATACCCAGTCGGTGCGCTGGCGCTTCACGGGAAGCAGTCCGTTTGTGGTCTTATCGCTTGCTCGCTTGCGCATGGACACTGCAGGCACGGCAGATCGCTTGCTGAGAATCTCATCGGCCTTGAGGGTCTTTTTGGCGTGCTTGGGGAACTTTTTCGAAATTTGCGAGTCGCCCTTGATATCGATGGAGAAAAGGTCTGCCGAGTCTCGTTCACGAATGACACCACTGCAATTAAAATGTCAGTATTGGAAAATTGTTTGGCAGCTTTGTCTCGGCCTCTTTTATTTCGGCTTTGCAAGGGTATCCTACCCTTGAATAATTTCCTCGTTCAAGTCTTCAAGACCCTTCTGCACCTCGGTCACGTCGACATTTTTTCTCCAGGCTTTCTTGCCCTTTCGGGAAGTCTGCTTATATTGGCTCGGGGCGTCGTGCGAGTCGGAACTCAGCGGCTTTATGACAGGCATTTTGACGGATTTTCGTGCAATCGAGAAACGCTGCACTGAAGGTATCAAAAATTCGATGGCTAGTTTTGCAGCGCCAGTCTGGGCCTGCTATTGTCGACCAGCACCGAACGAACTTTTGAATTTTTTGTGGGGCGGCGATAACCCCTCCAGTGCACAGTGTTATCGGCGACGACTGACCGAATTGGCACGGTCAGGTGGGCTTTTCCGGCCGCCCTACGACCTTGGTGGCAAGCGAGCGGCGCCACAGGGGCCCTCGCTACCTAGGTGCAGAGGGCTTCTGGGGCTTATTACAGGCGGTCGCCAGCTGAAGATCGACCGCTGTAGCACGCGGCACGTGCAGTTTCTAGGGGGGATCTGGTCGCGAACGCTGGCGGCCGTCGTTCTCTGACGGGTCCCAGTGCTTCCGGCCGGCTGCTCTTACCGATTCAGTGTAGTAGTTACGCCAAAGGAACCAGCAATTGGGGTCTGCCTCCGTCCTCTCCGCATTCAACTCCGCCACAGTCGACTTTGACCTGCATTCTGCAATTTTATTTGGGCTGGCAGCATCATCTTTAGCCTTTGCCCCCTTTTCTGCATTTGCACGGCATCTTGTGAACCAGGCGACTCCTTCCCAGCGCGGCGGCGACTCAAGCTCCTCCTCCTTTGTCCAGGCCGATCCAGGCACCCGAATTCCAACATGGCGCAAGCGGGCGGCTCCTACAACAACCCCTTGAAGAAGTTCAAGTGCGTTTAGTCGAATCTACAGACATTTTCACTGTGCTAATTGACCCAGGCTGGTGTTTCTCGGCGAGCAGAGCGGTAAGATGGCGCGCAAACCGTTGGTGCGGTGAGAGGGGCTTCTTTGTTGCTAACGTGGCATGCGACAGTCGGCAAGACGGCCCTGATTACGAGATTCATGTACGACTGCTTCGACAATATGTACCAGGCTACCGTTGGTATCGATTTCTTCTCCAAGGTGAGAACCGCCACGCGCAGCAGCAACCGCTGTCGTCACGATCCCGGCATTAACAAGCAGCTTCCGCCAGACCATGTACCTCGAGGACAGAACCGTACGACTGCAGCTCTGGGACACGGCCGGCCAAGAACGTTTCCGAAGCTTGATTCCTTCGTACATTCGTGACTCCAGCGTTGCCGTGGTTGTCTACGACGTGTCCAGTAAGAGATCCGGGACAACTTGACGCCTGGCAACAGCTAACCACAGTTGACAGACGCGAAATCGTTCCAGAACACAAAGAAGTGGATCGACGATGTTAGAGCTGAGCGAGGCAACGATGTTATCATTGTTCTGGTGGGCAACAAGACCGACTTGAACGACAAGCGCGAGGTCACGACGCAACAGGGCGAGGACGAGGCCAAGAAGAACGACCTGATGTTTGTCGAGACGAGTGCCAAGCTGGGCCACAACGTCAAGCACCTCTTCAAGAGAATAGCTCAGGCCCTGCCTGGAATGGAGGGCACAGATGCTGCTGCACAGGCCTCGAGCCAAAGTAGGTGGCGCATGGTTCGCTTTGTAGAATCGACATGCTAACACAGTAGCAGTAATCGACGTCAAGACCAACACTACTCAGCAGGCCCAGGAGGGTTGTTCGTGCTAAACGGATCGGACAATCGAATTCTATATTGGCCCAATTTTGCGAGCTTGTTGAGTGTGGCAGTGACTAACCTTGCCGCTCGCCGGGGTAGATGTTGTGCATGGCTGGCGCATCTGAGCATAGAGCTGGTTTTACTAGTCCCGATTAAAAGTACGAGCCTATGATCTTTATACATATAAACTAATACCATTTTGGCATACACGGATTGCTTTTCAGTTGTGGAAGAAACCATATGACTTTTTTCAATCTATCGCCTATTCATAAACTATGCAAGAAAGATGGCCCAGCACCATCAACATCAACCGGTCTACGCTGCTTTTTGGACCTGGACCTCGCCGGTAGGCAGGCCAAAGTAAGCAGCGATGGGCTTTTGAGCAGGGAGGATCTGGTTCGATTTGACGGCCTCGTCTCCGTTGAAGCCGTAGAAGAGGCCAATCTCGACAATGCCGGGGATCTTGATGAGCGCGTCGGCCAGCTTGTTGATCTCCCAGACGCCATCCTTGCCGGTGCCGTCCTGGCCGTCCTTGAGATCCTTGGACAGCAGCAGAGAGGAGAAGGGTGCGTCGATGATCCACATGCCATTGTCGCTCACACACTCGCCAGCCTTGCTGGGCAGGCCGGATCGCACGGCGGGGTTGGTCGAGCCCATGTCCTGCAGCTTGGTGAGGACGTCTGGGGCCGCCAAGGGGAGGACCTCGATGGGGATGGCCTTCCACTTGGTGCAGAGACGAGGGGACTGCTTGCGGGAGTCTACGGAATGTTGTCTGGTTAACAACTCTAGTTTTATTTTTATCAATTGGAGTTTGAAAATACGTACCAGCAACGGCAACAAACCTCTTGGCGGCCGCGGCAACGAGCTTCTCTTGGAAGAGGCAGGCGCCGCCGCCCTTGATGAGGTTGAGATCATCGTCGACCTCGTCGGCGCCGTCAAAGGCCACGTCGAGAGCCACAGCCTTGCCGCCGACGACGGGCCGCTCGTCGAGGTTGGTCATGCGGAGGCCGGCCTTGGTGATGAGGCCCTTGGACTGGCTGCCGGTGGGGATAAAGGTCATGTCGCCGTAAAAGGCCGGGCCCTTGGCCTTGATGGCGTCGACGACGTAGACGACGGTGCTGCCGGAGCCGATGCCGACGTACTTGTAGGTGGGCAGGAGGTAGTCGTCGACGGCCTGGTAGGCCGCGGCCTTTTTGGACGACTCGATGAGGGCGGCGGCGTTGGTGGCCATGGTGCGCGCGGGGTGTGTTGGTGGTGGTGGGTGGTGGTGGTTTGATGTGCAGGGTAGTGAGTTTGCAGGTGAGGTGCCACTGCGTTTAATTGGCCTCGGGGGCTGCTTGGCTTGCGTAAGGAAGGATCTGAAGCTAGCTGAGTAGTTTGAGGGAATGATCCGAGATCGAGATTGCAGGATTGGTGTGCGGATGTAGTGGTAGATGCCCACGGTTCGTCTCATGAAAGTTTATGATGGTGTGAGTGATATGTACCGCAAGGAAGATTGCAGATCGGCGATTCAGCTACAATTTTCAACTGAATTGAGGAGCAACTTGAGAAAAATCTCGCATCAAGAAACGATATATAGCCGGTCCGACCGTTGAGTCGTGTTTTGCCCAGCGGAAATGGAGACGGGTTGACGGGATGCTGCATGAAAAGATCCAGTCACATTGAGCAGAGCTGGTATAGTGGATGGCTTGTGACGCCATTGCTGGTGTTCGCCAGCTACGGACCCCACCGAGGCCTGGCCACTGCACGCAGACAGCGAGCTACACGACAGCCTACAGGGGGACCCTCACGCCGTCATTCAATTCAGTTTTTTGCGGCAATGGTCCCGTGACACGGCACGTGACCGTCCACACTTGAGTCTCAGCGGCCATTGCAGCCTCTTTTTCTTGATCTCGGCAGCTACGGACCAAGTGGGCCTAATTTGATGTCAGATCCCATGCAGCACACTCCCGACGCTTGACCAGGTTCTGCCTTTTTTTTCTCCGGTCATAATCTTGTAGCAGCAGCTTTCCCCCTTTGGTAACCGACCTTGGAAACACTGCCCATCGCGAGGACATTATTATTTTCCGCCCGCCATGTCCAAGTTTACGAGACTATACCTGCGCGTGCCGCAGCCAACAGTACGTCCTCCTTCTATTTCCCCTTGGTCGCTCCCCCTCTCGCCGCACGCACACGCGCGCCCGCGTTGGGGGCGGCGCCCCGTTGGGAAAACGGGCAGAGTGAGGTCACGCGGGCAACTTGCTAACGGGTGCATCGTTATGAAATTAGACTCTGTTTGGCTGCATCAGCCTGCAGACCGGCACGGAACTCATCTCGCTCGCGCTCGTGTTCAACAAGGTGACGGGCGTCTACGGCCTGCTCGCCATCCTCACCGGCTACCAGCTGTCGCTGCTGCAGCTGTCGACCTACGTCTACTCGATCGGCGTCCTGGGCCTGCTCATCTTTCTGATCCCGCACATCCGACGACAGAGCCCGTTTGAGTGCCTGGCGCTGGCGTGGGTGTACGTGCTGGACGCGGGCATCAACGCGGCGTACACGGCGGCGTTTGGGCTGGACTGGTACTTCCACAGCACGGCGACGGACTCGGACTCGCGGCCGTCGGGCCTGACCAACACGGTCAAGGAGAGCATCGAGGGCCTGAAGAAGGAGAGCGCGATCCATGGCAAGGTGGTGCCGCAGGAGACTGCTATGAGCATGATCTTCATCGTGGCCGTGACCCTGATCCGTGTCTACTTTAGCTTCATCGTCATGGCGTACGCGAGGCAGTCGCTGCAAAAGTACATGCAGCTGATGATCATGGAGGGCCCCGGCGTGGACGACTACGACGGCCCCTTTGCGCGGGATCTGCCGGACGGCGAGGGCCGTCGGGGCCGTCTGGGCCGCCTGCTGGTGTCGTTTGGCCGCACATACTGGCTGGGTCACCTCGAGGACAACGGCTGGTCTGGCAACAACAGCAGGCAGCGCAAGGCCAACGAGCCGGGCACGCTTGCTGGCGAAGTTTAAGGCGGCGGCTGCCTGGAATATATTATGCTAGGTGCGAAGAGGCAGTCTTGTTTCTTGTAGCTCACGCGAGCAATGTACAAGGAAAGAGACTGTCACTCGAGCTGGCAATGTAAGATACATGATTTGCGGATCGTGTGCGGAATGCCGCGAGAGATGATAGACTGGCCGAGTGCTTAAGTGCATCTTGGCCGACAACCATACAAGGTGTTGTTGCGCACTTGTTTTTGCAAGGCTGGCACGTTACTGGGTATCCGGAAGGCGCATATATAATTTTCGTTTTTTGTTTTTCTTTCTTGGTCTTGATGAGTTGAGCATGCGACAAGGAATAGATAATGTATACACTTTTTTAAATCTTAAAGGAGTCTTGATGCCTGTGAATTTACTGATAGGACCTGTAGTGAGTGGCATGTGAAGGGTATTGTTAGAAAAGAGGTTATCGTTTCTGTCGAGACAAATGGAGATGGGATGCGAACCAGGGTTAGATGACGCCATTGTGACCCTGGGAGTCACCATTCCGGAGGAGAAAAGCGCGCAGGAAAAAAAGGCGGGCGATGATGGACTGAGAGTGGTAGAACAATGGTCGAGTCAGGTGGGTCGTGCCGGCGTTCGGAGAGGGAAATGATTTCGGTGATGGGATCCCTCGGTTCGTCGGTGGTTGAGGGATGTCGGAAGTCGGGAAACTGATGGGCTGAGAGGGGGGGGGGGGGGTGGAATAGCGAAAGTGCGATGGGTATAGTGGAATGTGACAATGGACTCGAGATTATTGACGAATGTAGTGTATACGAGTTGTTGCCACAAAGGCTTGTTTGTATTGTTGTTTTGATTTCAATAATTCTACAAAGTTGAGTGAGGATAGACATGTGCATTGTTTTGGAGGCAGTGAGGGCATTTTAGGTTGACGAATAACAAGCCGCCATTTGTAATCCAAAAGCGGCAATGCAAGATCGGCGGCGATGGGAAAGGCCATGGAGCTACCTACAGAGCTACCTACAGAATCGACAGCAACAGAGCAGCGGGCGGGAGCATAAACGACGGGAGCAGAGTGCCGTAAACCACACAGGATCTAGATAGAGGGCAAAAGGAACACAAGTCAATTGTGACGACGTAACGTAAACGCAGATGTGGCATGTGTAGGTAGTTTCTGCGAGGAAATCGCAAAAAGCACGTACACTGCACTAGGCAATCACGCAATTCAGCGAAAAACTGGCTGACCTGCGGGGAATGGGCATTTAGCTGGTGGCCTACTGGGTGGGAGGCAGGACGGAGGGTCCACATGCGGCGACGGTGGTGTTGGTGGGTGTTGAGGGAGGGGTGATTCAACTGCGACGGAAAAATGGTAGAGGAAAGATGAATGAGATTCAGGTTAAGAGGGTTGATTGAATAGAATTTTGCATATTATCTTGAATTATTAAAAAAAAATGCATTGAGACTGTCAAGAACATTTGAAACTCTAGTACATGGTGTCGTTGTCGTAGACTGCCCCTCTGGTGTCGGCGGGGCACAACCTCCACCACGCGCAGCTCCCCCAGCATCGCAGCAGCGCATTCGGCCATTTGCCCTGTAGCCATACTACCTAGGTACCTAGGTATATACCTTAGTTACAGTGGACAGGCGCTGTAGCCTCGACACCATCTCGCCCCAGGTCCCCCCAGGTGGGCTTCTCGCCTCGCCTTGCGCCAGCCGCTCCAGAAAGTCTGATTTCCATTACCGGTCCCCTGTTTTCTTTCTCTTTCCCTTCTTCTTCCCTTTTCTTTAAAAACTACTTCCTTCTTCTTTACATTCCCCTTCCAATTTCCTCTTTGCTCGTGTTGTCCCTCTCTTTCTTCCCTTTGCTGCTGGAAGGAAAAGCGCTGCACCGCAAACATGGAGGCTGCTCAGCACAAGGTCCGCACGCCGGAAGAGGCTGGTACGTTGCCCTTACAGCACCTCTATACCTACTACCCTCACTAGGTGCTTGCTTCATTCAGCACATGCTAACAAACAAACGCTTCAGTCGCCAGAATCGCCTACCTCGCCTCCGACCTTGTCGTTTCTGTCCAGCCCTCGCTCGCCGCCGACTCTGAATTCTCCTCCCATCTCAAGCGATATGCCGCTCGCAAAGACCAGAGCCTCGTCGCTGCCGGCGCTGGCGCTGTCCCGGATGTAAGTCTTGCTGCCCACCTCCCACTCACACGCACCACCCCGGCCCGCGGCGCTGCCCACCAACTTTTTTTTTTCGTGCTTAACAAGCATCGCACGACGACCCGAAGCACGTCACCCGACGACCCGACCCAAGCCATTGCCTCTATATTCTATACTCTTCATATCCCTCAATTGCTGCAATTCAATCGTGATATCTTATTCTAACGCATTTAGATCCTCTCCGTCCGTCACAATGCTGACCCTCTCCTCTCCGTCTTCACCCCGATCCGCTCTGGCAAGCTCGTCTCCGTCACCACGCCCTCCTCAGTCCTCCTGCCCGCCATCTCTCACCTCTACAAGCTGGCCAACTATCCCGTAGTCCTGCACGTCGCCCTCCAGCCGCGCAACTTTGCCGACTACTCCGTCATCACCGCCATCCGCAACTCGGGCTGGACCTTTGTCCAGTCCGAGACCCTGCAGGATGCCCAGGACATGGCCATTACCGCCCACGCCCTCGCCATCCGCACAGGCAAGGGTGTCATTCACTTCTTCGCGCCCGAGACCTCCTCCAAGGACGAGCCCATCGCCGTCGAGGAGGCCGCCGTCGTGAGAGACATCATCGACATGGACACGGTGCGCCGCTTCCAGTCTGGCTCCGTTGGTGCTTCCGGCTTATACGCTGATGACGGCCACGTCGCCGTCTCCTCGGATCACCCCGAGGTCGACCCCACCGGCGTCAGCGAGAGCGTCGCCAACCTGCGTCCTCCCGCGAGCGCCGACGCTTCCAAGTTCACATCCGCCGGCACCTCCATCAAGTCCAGCCAGGCCAGCGACGCTGGCACCCCCGGTGCCCCGATCTCCGTCGCCACCACCGTCGAGACGGCACCTCCTCCTGTCACCTCCGAGGACATTTACACATGCGCCACACGCATCTGGTCGAGCCTCAACTCTGCCGTCGGCCGTCAGTACAGCGCATTTGAATACACCGGCCCCGACAATGCCCAAAACTGCCTCTTCATCTTTGGCTCCGATACCGGCACCTTTGCTCAAGTCATTGACAACGCCAAACCCGACGAGATCTTTGCCAACACCGGCATCGTCACCCCTCGCCTCTACCGACCCTGGCTCGGCTCCAAGCTGGTCGATGCCCTGCCCAAGTCCATCAAGCGCATTGCCGTCCTCGAGCAGATTCATCGCAGGACCACCAAATGGGGCCCTCTGCTGATTGACGTCGTCTCTTCCATCAAGAGCGGCCCCGGCGGCGTCGAGACCATTGTTGGCCACCAGCTCGGCTACATTGCCACCGAGGCTGCCGACCAGGCCCTTCGCGGCATTCTTCAGAACCTCACCTCCGCCGCTCCCCTCCAGAACCTCGAGGTTGGCGTCCGTGACGCCCCCGCCGAGCGCAGCGACTATGTCCTGTCCATGCCCGCTCTCGAGACCGCCTACTCCAAGATCCTCGACCAGCTCTTCGGCAAGCGCACATACATTGCCAACGCCCTCCGATCCCAAAACACCGGCATCTCCTCCACCGTTGCTGCCACGCCCGAGTTTGGCTTTGGTTCGCTGATTGCCCGCAAGGACCTGCGCAAGGACTTTGTCAGCGAGGTCAAGGAGGCGGCCAAGAGTCAGGACTTCATCACTGAAGGTCCCAAGAACTGGCTCGCCAAGTGGGCTGTTGCCTCGGATGACCTCTCCAAGTCCACAGAGATTGCCGACGACGTCATCTCTCGCCTCCAGACTGATGGTTCGCCCATCGCTCAGAAGTTGCTTAAGAAGCAAGGCCTCTTCCGCAAGGAGTCCCTCTGGCTCGTCGGCTCCGATGCCTGGTCCTACGATCTCGGCAACTCTGGCGTGCACCACGTCCTCGCCTCGGGTGAGAACGTCAACATGCTCATCATCGACTCTACTCCCTACTCCGAAAAGTCCAACGCCGATGCCAACCGCAGAAAGAAGGATATTGGCCTCTACGCCATGAACTTTGGCAACGTCTACGTCGCCTCGACTGCTGTCTACAGCTCTTATACCCAGGTCCTCCAGGCCATGCTCGAGGCTGACAAGTTTGACGGCCCCTCCGTTGTTCTGGCGTACCTCCCCTACTTTGGCGAGTCCGACTCTCCCCTCACAGTTCTCCAGGAGACCAAGAAGGCTGTCGACGCCGGCTACTGGCCTCTGTACCGCTGGAACCCCGACAACGAGAAGAAGGGCGAGCCCAACTTCTCTCTCGACTCTGAGCTCATCAAGAAGGAGCTCAAGACCTTCCTTTCCCGCGACAACCAGCTCACTCAGCTCATGAACAAGGAGCCCCAGTTCGCCGCCAGCCTGGCCCAGGACTTTGGTACCGAGGTCCGCGCCCAGCAGAAGCGCAAGGCCAAGGATGCGTACAACCAGCTTCTCGAGGGCCTTTTGGGCGCTCCCCTCACCATTCTCTACGCCTCGGACAACGGAAACGCCACGTCTCTGGCCAAGAGACTTGGCAACCGCGGTCGCGCTCGTGGCCTGAAGACCACTGTTCTCGCCATGGAGGACTACCCTCTCGAGGATCTGCCTACCGAAGAGAACATTGTCTTCCTCACTTCCACTGCTGGCCAGGGAGAGTTCCCCCAGAACGGCCTTGCCTTCTGGGAGGCAATCAAGGACAACACAGACCTTGACCTCGCCACCGTCAACTACTCCATCTTCGGGCTTGGAGACAGCCATTACTGGCCCCGCAAGGAGGACAGAATTTACTACAACAAGCCTGCCAAGGATCTGGACCGTGTGCTGACCAACCTTGGTGGTAAGCGCCTCGCTGATATTGGTCTTGGTGACGACCAGGACCCCGATGCTTACCAGACTGGCTATGCCGAGTGGGAGCCCAAGATCTGGACTGCCCTCGGCGTCGACAAGGTCGATGGCCTCCCCGATGAGCCCCCGCCCATCACCAACGAGGACATTAAGCTGGCCTCCAACTTCCTCCGCGGTACCATTCTCGAGGGTCTGGCCGACCCCACCACTGGCGCCATCTCTGCCGCCGATCAGCAGCTCACAAAGTTCCACGGTACCTACATGCAGGATGACCGTGATGTGCGCGACGAGCGAAAGGCCCAGGGTCTCGAGCCTGCCTACTCTTTCATGATCCGATGCCGTCTGCCTGGTGGTGTCTCCACCCCCAAGCAGTGGGTGCAGATGGACGACATTGCCAACGAGCTTGGCAACGAGACCATGAAGCTCACCACCCGTCAGACCTTCCAGTTCCACGGCGTCGTCAAGGGCAAGCTCAAGCCTGCCATGCAGGCCATCAACCGCGCGCTCATGACCACCATTGCCGCCTGCGGTGATGTCAACCGCAACGTCATGTGCAGTTCTCTGCCCACGCAGTCCAAATACCACCGCCAGGTGTTTGCCTGCTCCGAGAAGATCAGCGACCACCTGCTGCCCTCCACCAACGCCTACCACGAGATTTGGCTGACGGACGAGAACGACAAGAAGACCCAGGTAGCCGGTGAGGCTGTCCAGGACTTTGAGCCCCTGTACGGACCTACCTACCTGCCCAGAAAGTTCAAGATCACCATTGCCATTCCTCCCCACAACGACACCGACGTCTACGCGCACGACATTGGTCTGATTGCCATCAAAGGCAAGGACGGCAACCTGGAGGGCTTCAACCTGCTTGCTGGCGGTGGCATGGGTGCCACCCACAACAACAAGAAGACGTACCCCCAGACCGGCCGCATGCTCGGCTACGTCAAGACCGAGGATGTCCACATCGCCTGCGAGAAGGTCATGCTCGTCCAGCGCGACCACGGCGACCGCAAGAACCGCAAGCACGCCCGTCTCAAGTACACCATTGACGACATGGGCGTCGACGTGTTCCGCAGCAAGGTCGAGGAGCTGTGGGGCCAAAAGTTTGAGGCCGAGAAGCCGTTTGAGTTCAAGTCCAATGTCGACACCTTTGGCTGGGTCAAGGACGAGACGGGCCTGAACCACTTTACCTTTTTCATCGAAAACGGCCGCATCGAGGACACGCCCGAGTTCCAGATGAAGACGGGTCTGCGCGAGATTGCCAAGGTGCACAAGGGCGAGTTTCGCCTCACCGGCAATCAGCACCTGATCCTGAGCAACGTCAAAGACGAGGACCTCGACGCCATGAAGGCACTCATGAAAAAGTACAAGCTCGACAATGTGCAGTTCTCCGGCCTGCGCCTGTCGTCGTCGGCGTGCGTCGCCTTCCCCACCTGCGGCCTCGCCATGGCCGAGTCGGAGCGCTACCTGCCCGTCCTCATCTCCAAGCTCGAGGCCTGCCTCGAGGAGAACGGCCTCCGCCAGGACTCCATCGTCATGCGCATGACGGGCTGCCCCAACGGCTGCGCCCGCCCCTGGCTCGCCGAGGTCGCCTTTGTCGGCAAGGCCTACGGCGCCTACAACATGTACCTCGGCGGTGGCTACCACGGCCAGCGTCTCAACAAGCTCTACCGCTCCAGCATCAAGGAGGACGAGATCCTCGACATCATGAAGCCCCTCCTCAAGCGCTACGCCGTCGAGCGCGAGGATGGCGAAAAGTTTGGCGATTTCTGCATCCGCGTCGGCGTTATCAAGGCCACCACCGACGGTCAAAACTTTCACGACGGTGTCGCCGAGGAAGAGTCTGAGGAGGAGTAAAGAAGAACAATTTTTCTTTGTGTGGGTGTTTTCTTTGGAAATGGAATCAAGGCATGTTGATCAACGGTAATGAGACTGTGTTTCTTTTTTTTCCTTGTTTATATATAGAGATTTTGGAGGCGTACGTATACATGGGCATTTTCCATTTCGTTCTGCTTTTTGTGTTTGCGCATTTTTTAAATGTAGAGCAAAACCACAATAGTTTAAAAAAAAAGGTTCAAAATTATTCTTGCTTCCATACCCGTGGTAATGTAATGGCTCTGCGACAGGAGCAAGATTAATACGCATTGACAACTACATGACAACACCACCATTTTCCTGCATACTTTGGTAAAATTCATGATGTAAATTTTCATTCAAAAACTCATTTCCTACATTAAACCCCCCAAAACTCTCACGAGGGTTCATCTTGTCCGACATGTACAACATAACCACAAAATGAAAAACCAAAGAAACTAAAAACAAAAAGAGCATCCTTGAAACACCAGCCCAATTTAATACACAAACAAGTCTTCAAATAACGTGGCTCATTGGCCAATGCTGGAAAATACAACATATATGGGTAGTATGGGGTATGAAGCTGCGTGTTAGTATATCGTGCGAGTAGCATCATCTCTTTAGGCTGCTGCCCACGCTGCTCGCCGCTTCCGACATCTTTTCACCCCAGCCGCCCATCCATTTGGGCGCCTTTAGGCTCATGCGTATTCTGCCTTCGACAACAATGTTGACGAGGTTGATAATGGCAAATGTCGTGGAGCCGAGGGCGCGGAAGACGGCGAGGGCGGCGACACTCCACAAGATGAAGCTCAGATAGTAATTGTCACCAATGCCCTTGTTGTTGTAAATTTCGGATACGGCCATGGCCAGGATGCCGTTGGCCACCATCCACGTCACGACCATGTAGGTACGTACGCTCTTGTAGTAGTCTTCCTGGAGCTGCGAGTCGCTGACGTCAGGCTTGGGGACAACAACACGATCGCGGAGGTTCCGGAGTGCCTCATCGTAGCCGCTGTCGATATCCAACTGCTCGCTGGGCATCTCAAGCTCGACCGTCTGACCTTTACCAACAGCACCACCGAGATCCGTCTTGATGACGTTGTCGCCCTTGGTACCCCATGTAATGTCGTGGGTGTTGCAAAAGGCGTAGACTTGCAGAGTGCAAATGTAACTGGGCAAAAGCATAAAGTACTGAAGGGCGGAGGTCATCATGTGCCACGGGTCCAGGTAGACAATCGACATGAGGATATACAGGCCGACAGTGGAGGCGAGCGAAACGATCAAATTGGTAAAGACATTGTTGCCAATGGTGTACTTGTGCAGGTTCGTTTCATCGGTCAATTGCCTGATGACAATGTAAAGGCAGGCAAAAGTCGTGTACGCCATGATGACGGCGTAGATGATCATGCTAGCCAGATACATCTTCTTGGCACCTTGTGGTCGATTACCCAGCGAGAGGATGAATTGCGTGGCAATCAGCAAAACACAGGTGTAACGTAGAATGATGAAGATGACGGTGCCGATATTGTGCCCGAATGGATCAACACTCTTTTCAGTCAAACCACCAGCCACAAAATAGAAAGTCAGATAAAAGTTGGCGAGAGAGAAGTAGGTGAACATCAGCTGACAGAGCTGGTAGACGAATTCGATATAGAGCAGAATCTTGCGCGCAATGGTATGATCAGTGGCAATAATTTGTCGGAATTGAACCAGTGAATAGACGGCAGCAAAGAATGCACCATTGAGCCATCGTCGACGTTGAGAAATAAACTCAGGAACAGCATCTGTCACAAATTAGTATCGCAGTTTCAAGGGAAAAGAGAGCAGAATTCAGCTTACCCGGAACGTCAGTTTCACCAGTACAACCTTTGACATATTTGAGAACCCAGCGCTCGCCTCTCTTAGCAACCAACTCCCAGCAAAGAATACGATCTTCAGCGAGATACATGTTGGCAGTGAAGACGTCTGCATGCTGGCCGTGCAGGGTCTCACCCTTGAAGTACTGGCTGAGCGGACCGTGTCCATGCTCATCGTTTTGCAAGGCGTGGTATCGGTAGGCACTCAGCGCACCGGGAAGCACAGTAATATAACCAAAGACGGACTCCAGGGGCTTGTCCAGAATGTTGGACATCTTGTACTCAAAGTTTTGGGAAGCAACAAGAGGGTTCAGCAGACTGGAGCCGTATTTGCCCTTCATGGCCTTGATTTCACCGCAGGCGCCGGCCACGTTAGAGTCGGTATCAAATGCCTTCCAGAGATGGTAGAGCGAGTTGCCACCTGGGCGCGTACCAACATCGAGCAAGATGCAAATGTTGGGGTTCAGAGCCCGACCGAAAGCGTTGAAAAACCATCTGTGTGAGTTCAGCTTGCCACGGTTCTTTTCCTTGAGGCAGAAAATCATCTGGCAGGGGACGATGCCTTTTTCAGCACCCTTAAACTTGAGATCGGAATCAAGAGACACCTGGGTAGTGTACTCATAAACGTGAGCCTGGACGGCGCGATTGTTGACAAAGTTCTTTGCAATGCCGTGCTGGAAGACACCCATGGCGGCGAGAGCGTCCAATGTGCGAGGGTGGATCTTGGGTCGACCATCGCAAATAATGCAGACCACGATCTTGTGCCAGCCAGTCTCACCCCAGGTTCGGGAGCGAGATCGAGAGCAAAAGTGGGAAATATTCTTCATGACGGCGTGCATGGTACGCGTGAAGCAGATTTCATCTTCATTGTACATGGTGATGCAGATGAAAAGCTCCGTCTCTCGTGTAGTTCGGCCAATGCTTTGCCTGAGCTTATACCCTCTGTCAACAAAGTCATCGGGGTCGCAAGTAACAGCGGTATATCGCATATGTGTGAATTCGACCTCATCGCGGCGTGGCAGAAAACTGTACAAGATTGTGGGAATTTTGCATTCGAGAACCAGTTCACCGTTGATAAGCTGGACTTCCTTTCGCGACATTTGAGGCGCGCGGACACCTCGTCGCTCCTGTGCTCCATCAGGAGCGGGCCCATAGCGCTCAACTTTTTCGTAGTATTCTGCATCTTCTTCATTGAGTGTCTCTCCAGACTCTGACTGGAAGGAGTCGCGGCTTGTTGGGAGAGGGCGCGACTCGCTCAGGTCGGAGCCAGGACCAAAGACATCATCGCCACCATCCAGAGGAATATTTACTGTGGCATCGTCGACGGAAGTCTGAGAATCGCGAGATGAGTTCGAGAAAAGGGGTGCAGGAGGCAGAGGTCGTCTGGGGCTGCCGCCATATCTCGAAGACGGTGTACCGGGACGCGGGCTGCCATTCAAGTCGGAAGGTTCATATGAGAGGTTTGAGGGAGGTGGTCGAGAAAACTCGGAGACTCTGGACGAGGGCGTCCAAGGTCTCTGTGGCGAGCCCGCATCTCTGTTGGCGAAGGGCACGTACGTCGAGTCCGGGGGAGGCATGGCTCGTACGTCCTCCGTGATGGAGCTTGCCCGAGAGGGAGACGACGTAACGCTGGGCTGATATGGTTGATAGGGTTTCCGAGACGAAGTATCGCTAAATGTCCTAGAATCAGAATAGCGTGAGTACCAGTTCGTTGTTGATGAGGAGTTGGGTATTAGCTTTAGGATGGGGGTGCCTTTGCTGCTCGGCGAAGCTGGAAGCCGCAGGGTCGCATCGCTGTCTGCTCGCTGGAGCTTGGGCGGCGACCTGGTGGCCGACGATTTATTGGAGCTCTCTGAAGCCTTGGATAGGGCAGTAGCGTCGCCTCCAGCTCCAGCGAGTTGGAAGCGACGCTCGCTTAGTCCCTCTGACAGCTCCAGGAGAACCTGTGGCAGCTTCGCAGGCGACATTGAGGCGGGCAGTTGTGTAGGAGTGAGGTTGACAATTGGTTTCCTTTGCAGCTTTGCACCACTTGGTCGAACAGGAATCTTTGACAAGGACGGGATATGGGTCTTGGGTAGTGACTCTGGCCTGGATTGGCCTGCGAGGCTCGAGGTGCGTGTATCTTGATCTTGATGAGGGAGGATATTGGACGAAACTGTGACGGATTTCTGCCTAGCTGCGGGCCAGAACGGTTCCCGAGAGGGCGAAGCTTGTGATGAGAGTGCGGTTGGGCGATTCTTGGATACATACGGTCTAAAGTCTTCAATAGGTGATTCCACCGAGGTCAGTAGTCGAACGGCTGCTGAGTTGTTGCCGCTTGGAGTATCGTGGTCATCGTCGTAAGTGTGCAGGCTATAGTCCGGAGGCCTGGACGGGGTATTTGGACGATCCATGGTGTTGACTGAGCTGGAGCTTGTTGAGCTCGCTGTGTCTGGAATGCTGATGCGGCTCGGCCAAGACAGCCAGCGGTGGAGGGGTTCCGGAATGTGCAGACGCCAGCAGAATGAGGATTACACGGTTGAATCAAAGGAGAAAAGGAAACGAGAACCAGTCTCGCAGAGGGACAAATGGTACAGAAAGATGTCATGTAAACATCAAGATTGGCACCTGCAAACGACAAGACGAGACGGGCTGGCTGGTGTGGCATTACATACGCTCAGCAAACGCAGAGGCAGTGCCCTGTTTGCGCAGCCTTTGTTTGGTTTGCGACTGAAAGTAGTGGGGGCCGCTCGGTTGACAGGGCAACAAACGCTGAGCGTACGACGCGCACTAGGCGAATCCAATGCAAGGGACCGACAAGGCTTGGTTTCAAGCAAGCCGAATGGTCCGATGCCGTCATTCGGGTCGCCCAAACCGTAATAACAGAATCAGCTCATTGAAATCTATTTGTGGGCGATTGTGACCATTGTTTTGGTTACTATGCCTGGGCTGTCAACATGGGGCATAAACACTACAGGGTAGGCCGCGACCCTGCGAACGTCGGGAATACCATGCATCACAACTGGGCTAATCGTTCAAAATGTAATTCTGACAAGGAGCCAACCGAATCTGCTACTGTGGTATACTTCTCCTCACATGTGCATCCGCGCCTATAGTTCGTGAAGCGTGGCGTTACCTTTGCTCATCACTTGATCATGGCCAGCGCTGGTTGTGCGACTCCTTCATCGTCACCAATCCTGCCCAACTCACGCACTAATGCCGCCACGATGCCTAAAAGATTGCAGATAATAAATTCAATCCAGCTTTCATTGTAACAAAGCTCGGCCTTCATGCCGGCTGGTGCGCCTTCTGACTCGCCACAACATCTTCTCGCACTTGTAAATCTCGTCGGTCCGGCATCTCCAAGCTCGCCCGCACCTTGGCGGAGCCGATCGTGGGGCAGCCTCTTCCGGCAGACTCCATTCCCCAGCAATTCCCTGGTACCTCCTCCACCAATTTACGTTTTGTCGGGCCTTCTACCCGGGGAGATTTACTTTAATAAGACCTCCCTGAAGCCTCAATCCTCCAAGATCATGTCTCTGCACATATCAACTTCACATCCAACGTCTTTCTATGCGTGTGGCTTACACGATGCACTGGCTGCACTCGATCCCGCTCGCTGGCACCCTGAGCCTGGCTAATACTTGCATTGCCCTCAACACGACATCTACATCCAGCAACTCTTACATATCGACCTATGTCAATTCTAATGTGCCCACCGGGGTGCCAGTCGTTGGTGACTATGAAGGACGCTACCGCCCCCAGATTCATTTTTCTCCTCCCCAGCACTTCATGAACGACCCCAACGGCATGTTCAAAGACGATGACGGCGTATGGCACCTCTACTATCAGTACAACCCAACGGGACTTACTGCCGGAAACCAGCACTGGGGTCATGCCACGTCCAAGGACCTATACCATTGGGTGAACCAGCCCATAGCACTGTTCCCACCACAGAAAACCCAATACATTTTTTCTGGGAGTGCTGTCACTGATCCTAACAATACGTCCGGCTTCTTTCCTCACCAAAATAATGGAGTCGTTGCCATCTATGTAAGCTCACATTCGGAACTCGTTTTGAATGCACACGCCGTTCTGACCATTCAACCCAGACCCTCGCTGAATATGGCGCAGATGGGAGTCCGGGACCTCAAACGCAGGCGATTGCATACTCTCGCGATGGTGGATACTCCTTCACACCATATGACAGAAACCCAGTTATCCCCAGCACTTCGTCGCAGTTCCGTGATCCCAAGGTCATCTGGTACAAGGATCACTGGGTCCTGGTCGCGGCTTATGCTCAGGAGTTTGAGATTGGCATCTTCACCTCCCCCGACCTTAAGGAGTGGAAACACGCCAGTAATTTCTCTCACATTGGCCTCTTAACTCTGCAGTGGGAATGCCCGAACTTAGTTGAGATGCCATACTTGGATTCCAATGGAAAGAAGCAGGACGGCATGTGGTTGATGGCGATTAGCGTCAACCCAGGAGCGCCACTTGGTGGCTCCATCGCTCAGTACTATCCTGGACGGTTCAACGGAACCCATTTTGAAGCTGTCGACAATGCTGCTAGAATTGCAGATTTCGGCAAAGACAACTATGCTGGACAGTTTTTCTACGGCACGGCCAAGGATGAGCTGCCAGTTTACATGGGCTGGGCGTCGAACTGGCAGTATACGCAAGTTGTACCCACTGGTGAAGAAGGCTGGCGAAGCGCCATGACAGTGCCCCGTCAGTCCTATTTGAAAAAGGCAAAGCGAGTCGGGTGGAAACTTGTGACTGAACCGTACGACCTGGAGCCAGTAATGGGTTCTCAGCTCGCCAGAAACAACAGCCTCGTCAATGGTAGCCTTACCGTCGACTTTGCCACCGTCGATTCCAACGCACTACACTGGGAGGTTAACATTACTGGCCTCCCTGAAACCGGCATTTCTGACTCGGCAACCCTGAATTTTACATTTATCTCACCCGAAACTGGGGAATTCGTTCGCGGAGGCTACTACCTCGGTGGAGACAACCCTTTCTTCATTGATCGCGGCGGTGCGAAGGGGTTTGACAATGTCTTCTTTACCGACAAATTTTCAACCAACAGCTTGATTGACGGGGGATCATGGCGTATGAGCGGCATCATCGATCGATCGATCTTGGAAGTATTCCTTGACGGAGGAATTGATAGCGGGACCGTCAACTATTTTTCCACGCAACCACTCACTTTGATGGTCCTGGGCACATCCGACATGCCCAAGGGTGCCAACGTCAGCGTCAGCGTGAACGCCCTGGAGAGCGCCTGGGCTAAGATGGCGAACGAGGGGGATAGACTGGTGTACGGTAACCAAACCGTCAATGGCACTGCGAGTGAAAGTAAAACTCGATTATTTGGTTTCGCCCTGTGAATTGGGCTGCTCATCTGTACATTGATGACACGGCGTACTGGCCGGTACATTATGGTCTTATACACATATCCATTTCTTCCACATCGTTGCGAAAACGCTTAGTGATCTAAATTAAAAAAAATATCCGTCCCATTGCGGCTTGATAATTACCTAGGCCGCAAGCAGTAGCACCAGTAATAGACATCAGGATCGTCCGGTCGCGCTTTAGGTGTTGGTACTTTGGACAAGACTTTGACATCGAACGGCAGATCGCTCATATCAAATCTATGAGCAGAGTAGCTCAGTGCTATCCACGCGCCATCGGACCTGATGCATTGATACACGCTATCACACATCTTGCGCAGCGGCTCCTCACCACCACACGAAATGGCGTCGCATGTGCTCTTGTCCAATACCAGCTGGAAATCGTATCTTGGAACACAGTCTCCGCTCTCTGAATCGTCGTTTGACGAAGCGCCGGCCGTGAGATCTTCCGGCAGCCGTGTCGCGTCAGCAACGGCATAGCGCAGCTTGACATCGCCAAAGGCGCGCTGCTCGAGCTCCTGCCCGCGATGCGCCGCCAGCGGCTCGTAGTCGACGTTAGTCACGTTGAGGAATCCGCGCTTCCGTAGGTGGTTGTGCAAGTCGCTCGTGCCGGAGCCAATGTGAAGAATTTCGGAGGAGCGGCTGAGATTAGCCAGCAGCGGATCGACGAGGCTGAGGAAATCCGCAGATGAGAGAAGCCACTCAAAGGCAGTCTCGGAGCTGAAGCGCTCGTGCCAATATGACTGCTGCTCAAAGTCTGCCGCCATTCTGCAGCTGGCTCAGTTCGTTCAACAAAAGAAATGAAGAAAAGTAGGACAAAAGTACTGCGCGTACTTTTGTCGAAAAACCTTTCATCTGTGCACATGAAAGAACGAAGGCGCGTGTTACATCATTTTCTCCACACCCATGTGGGTAAATGAATCGGTGAGCTGCCCAGCAGAACAGTACCCTGGATTGTTTATAATACATGTTTTACATCTGAGACAGATGTTCCTGATGCTCGTAACCAGGAACCAAACTAACATCTATAAAGTGAGGGCATTCCCGGATTCCCATTAGCAAGTGGGCCACTGCTAGGCCCGATTCCGTGACAAGGCTAATCGCAGGATTTTTGCAATAGCATAAGCTGATCGATGAATTTTGTCTTTTTAAAAAAAATTAATACACGAATTTTAAAATCTATTTTAGTATGCCAAGCAAAATACGCCCCGCCCAGCATTAAACTTTCATGTCCTTTTCTGTGCTGTTGTTGTTGGTCGTCGGCAAAGCCAGCTTGGCCTTTTCAGACTGCATCACCTTCGCCCACGCATACACAATACCGCTAATAAACGCAATAAAAACGGCAGAAACACTGCCGAGGGTGACTGGAGCGCCGAAGAAGATGAAGCCCGTGACAGCCATGGGAAGCTTGTTGAGTGCGCCGACCATGGAATATGTTGTTGAAGAAGTGACACGAATGCACCAGGCAGTCGTGTAAGAAATGAAAATAGTTCCGAGACCAGAGTAAATCATGCTGATGATGAGAACAGTCCGAGTCTCCGGGGGAAAGTTTCTGACAACGTTCTCGTGGGACCAGTCCTCAAGGAACACTGACGCCACGATCAGAACAGGGATGGAAAGCAGGTTGTTGTAGAACATAGCTGGCAAGAGTTAGTATTTTGGCCAAGAGAAATAGAAAAGGGAAAGGCAACATACTATCGACGTCGCTGAAGTTGTACTGCTTCATCACCTTGCGCGAGCCGATCAAAAAGGCCGAGGTGCAGAAGACGTTGATACCCATCCAAGTATAACCAGCCGTGAGCTGCGCAGTGGCCGTGGTCGCATCGGCAGCGTGCAGGCCGTTAATCGCAGCTTGAATATCCGCCCAAGCAGCAATGACCGAACTTAGGACCATGAGACCAAAGGACAGGAGGATAATACGCGAGACCTTGGTGCCGAAGAAGACATTCTCGCCATAGGCAATGACGATGATGGTCAAGTTCTTGAAGATGGTATACACGGGAACACTCAGATATTGAAGCGATTTGGCTCCAGAGTAAATCATTCCCACGAGCAGAACAGATAGAGGAAACCCTGCTTTGGTCAGCCAGAGAAAACATTACAGCGGCTTTGAGTACCAACATTTCTTGGCCTTGAAGGCATCATAATCGGCCAGAGTGGTGACCATGCCAAAACGCTTGCCAATCATGACTGCAGCCAGGCAAACGACAGACTAAGGGTCGTAAAGTTAGTGAAGAGTCCAGGAATTCAAGGGGCAAAGACATACCTGAACAGTGAGACAGAAGAATGTGAGATTCCATGATCCGCCAGAAAAGATGTACTTGTTCACGGCGGTCATACTAATCGAAGCAACGCAGTATGCCAGAATGGAGGCATTGGAGTTGCTGATCAGGCCTGCGGAAGCAGACCCTGAAGGTGGACCACTGGCGACTGTCATGGTTTCAAATGCGCAAATCTATTGCTCGAGGTCTGCTAATGAGTGAACGTGGCTGTCTGAAAGCAGAAGAATAAAAAACGGGCATATACACTCGAGATGCGCGAACCAACTTTTTCACCGGTTTCCTGCGATTTCCCAGACTGGCAGCTCCTGAACAGAGAGAGGGAAAAAAAGGAGTACAGATACCGCTTACAGATACGACTTCAAGATTTAAAATTTGATGCGATAAAGCCTGGTCTAGGCTCGAGAGTGGATAGGGGGCAAGCAGCCTCATTTCTTGCTGGTGCTACTCCGTAGTAGTGCGCCACAAAACCGTCCAATCACGTCTTTGATCTTGGCAAAAAGGGCAAAAAATTGCTCTTTGCCATAGAAAAAAGGGCGTTTTTCAGCACTACAAGTAAAAATAGCCACAGCCTCTGGATGAGCTGTGTCACTCGCCGTCCCGCCCCGCTTCAACAAGGCTGTGATACACGAGCGTCAGCAATGTCGCCGATGATTCTGATGGAAAAGCCAGCGTAGTTGGGTTGAAATATATAAGTAGCACAGTCGATAGAATCAAATGTTGACGACAAAGCCGTGACGACAGTTTGATTAAAAGTCTACAACTATGGCGCAACCAGATCCAGCTGCCGCAACTGGCCCGGCTAAGAAGAACCCTTTCACTGAAGAATTCGGCAAATACGTGACTGAGCTTCTTGAGAGACGCAATGCACCCAGTGTTACATTAGCCGTGGTCGACGGGAATGATGTATTCACACAGGTGCGTAATCAAGTATATCACGCTGAGAAGCGCGGGCAATCTAAATTCGCGATAGGGATATGGCCACGCCACGTTGCCTGATGTCCCAGCGACAGCTGACTCTCTGTACTATACTGGTTCATGCACGAAGGCATTCACGGCTGCACTGATCGACCATCTCATTCAGAGCAAAAAGTACACGGAATTGGCCAAGGGCTGGGATACGCCGATTGCTTCCATCATCCACGACGACTTTGTACTGCAGGACGAATGGACTACAACCCATGCTACTTTACGTGATGCCGCCGGCCATTTGACTGGATTTTCCGCACACGACCTGTCCAATTTGAATGAAAGGGACGGACGTCCGACTGGCGCCAAGGAATGCGTGCGCAGCATGCGCAACCTGCCGTTTGTAAACGAGCCGCGACAGCAGCTGCACTACTCAAACCACATGTATGTTGCGCTCGCTCACGTTGCCGAGACGCTTACCGGCCAATGGCTCGGCGACCTGCTCAAGGAGCACATCTGGGGCCCGCTGGGCATGAACGCTACCTTTATGGATGAGAGAGATGCCCAGGCCGCACCGGAGCACCTCGCCACGAGCATGTTTTGGGACGAGAGCAAGAAGACGTATCAAGAATTGCCCCTGGCCCCGGCTAGGGTCGTTGGCGGCGCTGGAGGCATGATTTCGTCCGTGGCCGACCACGTCAAATGGGTTAGATGCCTGCTTCACCAAGGTGCGCCCTTCAGCGAGGCAACGCACAAGCAAATCCGGACACCGCTGTCGATTTATGCTGCCAACGACAAGGCTGTCACGCATTACACGCTGGGATGGTGTCGGTCGACAATTGCCAACAAGACCATGTACGACCACATGGGCTCGACGGGCACGTTCGGCACGGGCGTGTTTTGGATTCCAGAGGCCAACTATGGTGTGGTAGCATTTTCAAATTCGTTCAATTCTGCAATTGCAGTTACAAACATACTCGCGAAGCGCCTGATCCAAGATAAACTGGAGTTGGCTGGTAATGACAGAGTAGATGTGGAGGCCAGGTGAGTTTTCGTCTCCATCGCGGTCGCAATAAGAGTCCGCCTCTGGATGCTAACCGCAGAATCAAACTGGGCAGAGTCGATGAAGCAATCAAGGCGAGAAAAGAAAGGCAAAACACGGTCCTTGACACCATGTATCCCGACAGACCTCGTAACCAGGTCTTGCCACCTTCCGCAAGCATCAGCAAGCTGGCAGGCCGATATTCGCACCCAGGCTACGGCACTTTTGAGTTTGCCGAGACAGAGCACCTGGACAAGGCCGGGGTCCAGGTGCTCGAGTCTCGGCGGCCCGACTGCTTCTTCGCGTACAGGATGCAGCTGGAGCACGTCTCTGGCGATTTCTGGGTAGCCAGAACAACCTGGCTTCACACGGGCACGCCGGACCGGTGCGACAGGGCGCGCTTTACGTTTGGCGTGGATGGAAACCCGGCGGGGATTGAAGTTACTCTGCAGAGCGACGGAGAGAGCGAAGGAACTATTGTACTGGAGAGGATTCGCTAAGAAAGAATACGAAAAATGCGCGGTTGCAGTATTTTGCGGATAAATTAGGACCATTTGCTGAAATGGCTCGCTTGTGTGGTACTCTTCTTCAGATGCAGTTTTAGCAGGGAACCGGACCGCGGGTGCACCACAATCTGACCAAAATGGTCCATCAAGATACATCTTATGCAATCACAAGCATTTTTTAGAGTACAATTCTTTAATAAAACTTGAAAATATTGTTCCTGTGATATCTAGCTAATTTTGATTTTATCATTCCTTTTTTTGTAAAATATATTTTAAGCACCGTTCCCAGATTCGCCTTCCGACTCAGATTGAGGTTTATTGTGGTATCTTTAGATGAGCTGCTGGAAAGCGCGGTTGAGAGGGGAGCGGACGTTGGGGACATCCTTCCAGAAGTTGACGGTGGCGACGGCACGCTTGGCGATACCCTCGGGGGTGAACTCAAACTTCTTGTAGACGTCCTTGTAGGCGCCAGAGGCACCGAAGCGGTTGAGACCAAACTGCTCGTGCGAGTAGCGCTCCCAGCCCATGGTGGACATGACCTCGACAGACAGGATGGGGATGCCGTCGGGCAGGACGGAGAGACGGTACTCCTTGGACTGGGTGTCAAAGACCTCGAAGCAGGGGATGGAGACGATGCGGGCCTTGAGGCCGTGCTTCTCGGCGAGCTCCTTGGCGGCGTCGATGCAGATGGAGACCTCGGAACCAGTCGAGATGAGGGTGATGTTGGCACCCTCAACCTCCTGCAGGACGTAGGCACCCTTGGAGGCCTTCTCGATGGTGCAGCCCTCGAGCTGGGGAAGGTTCTGGCGCGACAGGGCGACGATACTGGGGGTGTGCTTGGAGGTCAGGGCGACGTAGTAGGCAGCAGAGGTCTCGTTGCCGTCAGCTGGGCGCCAGACCATGCAGTTGGGCAGAGCGCGGAAGTGGGCAAGAGTCTCGATAGGCTGGTGAGTAGGACCGTCCTCACCGAGACCGATGGAGTCGTGGGTGGCGACCCAGATGGTGCGGAAGTGGGACAGGGCCGACAGACGGACGGCACCGGCAGCGTACGAGACGAAGTTGAGGAAGGTACCGGCGTAAGGGAGGATGGTGCCGTAGGCGGCGAGACCGTTGAGGATAGCACCCATGGCGTGCTCACGGACACCGTAGCGGACGTAACGACCAGTGTAGTCACCGAGGCCGTTGGCCTTGGGCTGGAAGTCGACGGCGTCCTTCCAGCGGGTGAGGTTGGAGCCAGTCAGATCGGCGGAACCACCGAACAGCTCGGGGACGGCAGCCTCGATCTTGGTGAGGACAGTCTCGGAGAGCTTGCGGGTGGCGACGGCGGCGTCGGCGGGGGTGTAAGTGGGCAGAGACTTCTCCCAGCCCTCGGGGAGGTCGCCGGTCTGGCGGCGGACGAGGTCGGCGTGCTCAGCAGGGAAGCTCTCCTTGTACTTGGCGAAGAGCTGGTTCCACTCGGACTCGGCGGCGGCGCCGTCGGAGGAGTGCTTGCCGTAGAGGTCGTAGACCTGCTGGGGAACAGCGAAGCTCTCGTCAGGGTTGAAGCCGAACTTCTTCTTGACCTGAGCAATGTCGTCGGCCTTGAGGGGAGAGCCGTGGACACCGCCGGTGCCCTGCTTGAGGGAGCCGTAGCCAATGGTGGTGCGGAGCTTGATCATGGAGGGCTTGTCCGTGACAGCCTGGCACTCCTTGATGGCGGCCTCGATGCCGTCAAGGTCGTTGTCACCGTCGCCGACGGTGACGACGTGCCAGCCGTAAGCCTCATAGCGCTTGGCGACGTCCTCGGTGAAGGCGCAGTTGATGTCGCCGTCAATGGAGATGTGGTTGTCGTCGTAGATGCAGATGAGGTTACCAAGCTGGAGGTGACCAGCGAGAGAAGAGGCCTCACCAGAGACACCCTCCATCAGGCAGCCATCGCCGAGGAAGCAGTATGTGTAGTTGTTGATAAGATCAAAGCCGGGCTTGTTGAAGCAGGCGGCGGTGTGGGCCTGGGCCATGGCAAGTCCGACGGCGTTGCAGACACCCTGGCCGAGAGGGCCGGTGGTGACCTCGATACCGGGAGTATCATGGGCCTCGGGGTGACCGGGAGTGATGCTGTCGATTTTCTGGGTCGCCAAAGTTAGCTCATGTGGGAGAGTAGCATGGCCGACTGTGGCCGGAGACATTTTTACTCACGCGGAAGTTCTTGAGGTCATCCAGAGACAGCTTGTAGCCGAAAAGGTGAAGCAAGGCATACTGGAGCATGCAGCCGTGACCGTTGCTGATTGGTGTTGTTAGAAGTGAGCTGGGCGGAGCTACCCAGTTGGGTCAGAGCGGGCGCGGAGGGGGGGCCAGAACTTACGAGAGGACGAAACGATCGCGGTTCAGCCACGAGGGGTTCTGAGGGTTAAAGCGCATGAACTTGTTGAAGAGAACGTGGGCAACGGGAGCCATGCCCCTGCGAAGACGGGTTAGCTGTGATTGTTCTCTTGTCGTCGCGGCCCGACACATTGTCGACGGGTTTCATCGCGGGGTAGCAGGTTGGGCTTCCGCAGTCGGAGATGGTGAGCTTACATGGGAGCACCGGGATGGCCCGAGTTGCTGTTGAAGGTGGCATCCACCTGGAAAAACGCTTCTCGTCAGTATTCGAACGATATTTTGGCAATTTCCCGCGCAAAAAGCCTCACGATGAGGCTTGCCCGCCATAGGCAGAGCCGCGACACGCCCAAGAGCTACTCGGGCATGGCGGGGTGCTATGGCGGGGTCGCTACGACAGCTCTGGGAATAGGAAATGAAGACTTACCGCCAACAGGCGGATGGTGTTGATAGCCAGCTGATCAATTTCTCCGTAGGCCATGATTGCGAATGATTGGGATAACTAGGGAAAAAAGATGAAAATTTCCCTGGGCAATTGAGCGGTTTTATGAAGGAAGCAGGAGTCCGGGCCGAGAGCACCGTGAGCGCGAGCGGTAGAAAAAAAGTTGAAGTGGATCTCGAGAGTTTCTGTTGGGAGGGGCACATTATGTCATTTGGCATGAAACCCGAGAGTCCATGACGGAGGGGGACCCGTGCTGATGGAGAGTGTATCCCATTCGCCCGCTTGTGGATGCAGTTAGCGCACCGGCGTGGACCGATAAAAGGCCGCTGTCGAACAAAAGTCTGGCTTGAAGCCAACCAGAGCGTTAATGAGCGTTTTCGCTATCTCTGAGCATGCGGGCAGACGAGAATAATACGGCCGCCAATCACGTGAAAAGTCTGCAATACCACGTCGCATACTTTGCTGAGAATCACTAGAGGGTCTCGAAGTAGCTTACAGCAACCTCGAATCAGATCATTGGTTAGAGGAAATATAGAGCCATCTCAAGTGCTGGGATTGACCTCCATTGCCACATGAAGATTGCCGTGGTGGAGGTTAAACCCAGTAGCAGCGTCTAGCGAAGCGTCGCCAAAACTACACATTCAACTACACCTGATTGGCAAGGTGTTCATAAGCAATCAGATGTACCGAAATGTGATTGATACATCCGTGCTCATCCATTGTTATTGATAGACCAGGCCGCAGACCAGGAATCGCTGGCACACGCCATGACCAACGATGCTCTGTTCAAGACTCGGTCAGAGGTCAACAGGATCGGTCCCCTTTGTTGATGATGACTTCAATGTCGTCCAAGCCCGCCACATTATTCACATTATCAGTTAAAACATATCCGTAGCGAGAAGCCCCTCTCGGAGCTCACTGCTTCTCACTCGGCTGGACCTTTATCATCACGCCGCGTTACTGGCGGAGCATGCATCATGTTAATCGTGCAGTTGTTACTTCAACTTATATACCGTCATGTTATTATCAGCCTGGTGGCTCATTTCACTGATCCCTTGCCATGCCTCGAAGCGTGGGCACTCCAACTTATATATTGCAGTTAAGAAACCTCTTGTGATACGTATTTTAATCATCTAACAATAAGCAGCTACAGAAATCAGAGGCCATGTTCGAATCCAGAACATCGTCGAGGGCACATGCGTCCACAAGACCCATCTATGCTCAAGAAGTCATGCAGCTTCTGGCATCGAAATCGGTCGCTCCTACAGCAACTGAGTATATGAGTCTCATGTGTGGTCCAAAGCCATCTAGGTGGTGGCCGAGGCACCAACTCGTCGCATATAATAAGAGGCATTTCAGGGCTTCCTCGCAGTTGTGCCAAAGAAAGTGGTCGGTGCCGTATCGGGTGACGGACAGGGAGCCAACTCTGGGAAGCTTCCTTAGCAACCCTGTCTTCAACGAGCCAGCCTCGGAGCTTGCCAGTCTGCTCCGGCGCGACAAACATGGGGTTGAGTAGGTGCGGCGGCGTATAGAGCGGCACGTGTTGGAGTACCGTCAAGCAGAACGTGGACAATGCCGTCAAAAAGCTCGTATACGTCGGCCAACTTGCCAGGATTCGTTTTATGCAGCCTTTGCTCCCACGAGATGTCGCCAGGGAGGCAACGGTGCATGTTATCTGTCGAAAGTCCCGAGATATAACGCTCATCTCGTTGGCCCATTGAAAAAGACTGCAATAGCAGTCATGTACCACCTCTTGAGAGAGGATATGGCGTCTTCCCCCAGAAACCTGACAAAAGGAGCAAAGCAAAAAGACACGGTCGGAAATAAGGCCAATCCAGTTAGAGACAATCCAGCCAAAGGCAATTCAAGCCATAACAATTCAAGCCAAAACAATTCAACAGATCATTTCAAGGCAAATTGAGTCACAAATCAAGGCCTTCAAATGAGGTGAACTAGCCCCTGTGTAGCAACATATTATTCGAAAGACATGTGTAAGCTGATACCGCTTTAGTCGCGGTCCATTTTATTAAGGTGAGATTGTCCACTCGAAGTAGCCGTCGGTTTGGTGCCGGTTTGTAAAAGCAGCTTAGTTTCACGAGAGCTTGCACCTCCAAGCGAGATGGGATCAGCTGCAGCGGGCCCATGAGCCGGATGAAGCATGGCATCCTGATGTGGTATGACTTCTCCTTCTTGCTAGGGCTGGGACACCCGCACATTTCCTCCCCTGAAGCGAAGCGACACGCATTCTCGCCGATGCCTGTCATTAAAGCACTTGCACTACTGTGGCGTCAACAGCGGCGTTACAGCAACACGGCACCAACCTGTCGCTTTCGATCAATAACCGGCTTGTACCATGTTGATCTGTCTGCTGTATCGGCTGGCAGTCTTGCCGTCAGGTCAAAACGCAGGAAAAACGGTTCATACTCTTCAAGCAGCGCGCCCGTCAAGGCGTGAGTGCTCATGCCGAGGCAAGCAATCGTCCCTCATCTGCAAGGGTCGTCAACAGCCTCGCCACAGCCTTGATGTTGTTCTCTGTTTAAACTTGCCGTATTCATCGTCTTTCGAGAAAAACACTGGAAGTCAGTATCGTAACTGGGTTTCTCCTTGACACATCAA
Organism: Aphanocladium album; assembly: GCA_029218145.1. Taxonomy (NCBI): domain Eukaryota; kingdom Fungi; phylum Ascomycota; class Sordariomycetes; order Hypocreales; genus Aphanocladium; species Aphanocladium album. The sequence continues at coordinate 70,049 of JARDXD010000329.1, forward strand.
TGGCGCTGCCGTCACGAGCGACAAAATTCTTAAATTGAGCAAAAATTCTTGCAATATTAACATGATGGCGTGACTCTTAGGCCCTAATCTACTGAATTTGTGCAAAGTGGCGTCGCCGCGATCAGGCTGGGAGTGAGGCTGCGGCGAACCAGCATTTGGCCTTCTCCAGCCTATCGACATCAATTGCCGGAATGGCAGCATTGCCCCTGAACCATGCGCAAATCTGTCTCGCCTTGGACGATTGAGACATATGATTCTCAGCACCTGTACGAGGGCACGTGGATACCCCATTGGAGATCAGGCTGACGGGGTGAAGCACCAGGCAAATAGGCAAATAGCGCAACTGGGTCGAGGTGCATATATTGGCTACGAGGCCTTCAGCTGGTTACAGGGGTTCTCGGTGTGCCTGGCATCCGCTGCGTGTGCCTGGCATTTGCTCTCGCTGACGGGCATCGGGGGGGGGGGCAAAAAAAAGGCGAGCAGCCCAAGTCACCGAGAACCTTACAGCTTATGACTAGCCAGGGTTACTTTACCTTGGTAACAAGAAAGAGAAAATACTTTATAAAGAGTAAAACATTCTCAAAACAGAATCATGTTTCTTATATATTTCATTTCTCTTTATGTTCTATTTTCTTATTTATCACATGTGTCTTATTCTTTCACGACCGCTCGATTCTTTTGTCACCCTGCTAGCAGGAATGCCGACTGCGGCCTTAATATCATGGTTCTACGGCGGGCG